>SOZL01001535.1:0-25210 GCA_009733165.1 Naja naja
AATGGATTCTTGCCGAGACGACAAATTAGACTATAACATAAGAACAATAATAAACATATTAGAATACTATGAAAACCACCCGAGTAATCAACTGGCATTGATCTTCCTAGACGCACAGAAAGCATTTGACAATCTGAATTGGGATTTCATGAAACTGCAAATTAATAAAATGAATTTTGGACATAATTTTGAAAGAATGATTAATGCAATATATGATACCCAAAAGGCAAATATACTGGTAAATGGAGAAACCACTAAAATGTTTAAAATAGAGAAAAGGTTAGACAAGGTTGCCCTTTGTCACCATTGTTGTTCATTATAGTACTAGAAACACTGTCAACTAGAATCAGGGCAAATGGGAACATAAAAGGAACGAAAATTAAGAACCAAGAATACAAGACACAAGCATTTGCAGATGATATGGTATTCATGATAGAGGAACCATTAGAGACGGGTCCTATATTATTGAACGAGATAAACAAATTTGGGGAATTAGCAGGATTAAAAGTAAATAAGGGGAAAACCAAATTGCTAGTTAAAAAATATAATAAATTCTAAACAAAAAAAACTCGAAGAAATTATGGGATTACAAATAGTAAATAAAATAAAATATTTAGGAATTTGGATAAGGGCAAAAACAACAATGCTATGGGAAGATAATTATATAAAAATTTTAGAACAAATTAAAAAGGATTTGGAAACTTGGAGTAAAATGCAAATATCCCTCTTAGGAAGAATTGCGACAATTAAGATGAATATATTACCCAAAGTTTTGTATTTATTTCAGACAATCCCAATATTAACAAACAAAAGTTTTTTGGAGTTGGATAGGATGACAATGAAATTTATTTGGATTGGAAAAAGGGCAAGAATAAAGAAAAAATATTTACAGGATGATAAAAGCAGAGGTGGATTGGGACTCCGGGATTGGGAAATTTATTATAAAGCTGCGATTTTGCTATGGATAAAGGAATGGGTGAGGCTAGAAAATAAGAGAATGTTAACACTAGAGGGGCATGACCTACAAATAGGATGGCACGCACTTCTATGGAACCCGACTGATAAAAAACAAAAATACACAACGAAACATATAATACGCAACTCATTGATTAAAAACTGGGCAGAAATAAGGAAGAAAAACTATACAAGAATACCGAGGTGGCTCTCAACAATGGAGGCAACTTTTCATCCCAATACATTGGATTTAAATAAAAAACTTAAATACTACCAGATATTGGACACAGAGGGAAAACTAAAAACAAAACAGGATTTGGAAATACAAGGTATATCAATAGATAGTTGGGTTTATTTACAAATTAAAATGAGATACAACAAAGACAAAGGAATATGGAATAGAAACAAAGAATACAAATTTGGATAAATTACTTTTAGGACCGGAAGAAAAATTAATATCTAAATTATATAAATTACTATTAGAACAAGAAAGATTAGGACAATTAGTAAAAGGACCAATGTTAGCTTGGGAGAAAAATATAGGATATAAACTGGATCTGAATGACTGGGAAGATACACGGGAAGAAAATTTAACATACACAAAGTCGGTGGCATATAAAGAAAACCAGTACAAAATGATGTATAGGTGGCATTTGGCCCCGGCTAGACTAGCAAAAATATTTCCACAGGCAAATCCAAATTGCTGGAAGTGCCAGAATAAAATTGGCACTTACTATCATGTGTGGTGGACATGCCCCAAAATAAAAAAATATTGGATGGGAATTAAAAATTGGATTGAAGATGTGATGAAGTGTGAGCTGGAGTGGAAACCAGAACTGTTCCTACTTGGAATGATAAAAAAACCTCCCCCAGAGGACAAATACCTGATAGCACACCTGCTAACAGCAGCTCGAATTGTTCTAGCCCAAAAATGGAAAGAATCTATAACCCCGTCTATACAAGTAGTAATAAAGAAAATGTATGAATGTGTAGAATTGGAGAGACTAACACTTAAACTAAATGGAAAAGAAGATTCGGATTATTACAAGGCATGGGAAATGTGGTATAATTGGGTAGAACATAAAAACGGAGGGAAGGGGAATGTTGGAAAATAAGGTACCATTCTAGACACATGAATTTATAGAAAACAGGAGATAACAGGTTATGTAATAATCTGGAAAATGAGACAAAGAAAAGCTCCAAAATAGGCCAAACCAAGCGAACTTCATCTGAAGAAATATTTATGGCTACGTATGACTGTAACATTATATGGGAAAATGCATACTCGATCTGTAACTAAAAAAAAAAAAGAAAATTTGTGATGTATTTATGTTATGTGTGACTGTAAGTCTGTATGTTGTGTGTTTTTTTTAATAATTGTAAATAAACTTTTTTAAATTAAAAAAAAAATACTTTTGGGCCCAGAGAAAAATTTGATATCCAAATTATATAATTATTTTTTAGAACATGAATTGGCTGGGGAAATAGTGAAAGGACCAATGGTAGCTTGGCAAAAATTTTTGGACACAATATCGATTTGGATGATTGGGAAGAAATTTGGCAGAGGAATCTCACACTCACAAAGTCAGTATCACATAAGGAAAACCTCTATAAAATGATGTATAGATGGCATCTGGCACCCTCTAGATTAGTTAAAATATTCCCGACAGCAAACCCAAACTGTTGGAAATGCAAAGAGAAAATAGGTTCTTAAATCTTTGGTGGACATGTCCTGAAACAAAGAAGTATTGGAAAGAAATTAAAAAGTGGATAGAAGAAATTATAAAATGCAGACTGGAGTGGAAACCAGAACTGTTTCTCCTGGGAAAGATTAAAGGGGATTATTCCATTAAAGAGAAATATCTGATTATTCATTTACTAACAGTGACGCGGATCTCGTTAGCGCAATATTGGAAAAATCCTAAGGTACCACCTCTACACATTATTATCCAAAAAACATATGAGTGTGCTGAATTGGAGAGGCTTATGCTTAAACTAAATGGGAAGGAAGATTCAAACTATTATCAGATATGGGATAAGTGGTACAACTGGGTGGATCACAAGGAAAAGTTTACGAAGAAGAAATGAATCCTGGAGACATATTATATTCAGCGGTATATATGGAATGTATAAGCATAATAATAACGGATTTACAGTTCTTGTTCTCTTTTATGATATAAATAATATGAAGGTTATATAGACTAAGTAATAGTTATAATCCAACGATAACAAATAGTTGAATATGGTGTTAATGAACATACATTATTTATTAGTAATTATTGATTATTGTACTTTGTTAAATTCGATATCCAATGTAAAAGCATATATATATAAATATTTTTGTTGTTGTTGTATGTATGTTTATATGTTTTTAATGTTTTGTAAATAAAGCTGTTTAAAAAAAAAGAAAACATATCACGTTAAGCTATTTTGGTGAGCTATACAAACAAAAACATCTGCTTAACCATCTGCGGCCGTATTTTATCTATCCCTACCCTCTGTGAACTTTTAATGTTACATCATGATATTGGCTTACTCACCTACGGAGTTATGGGCCCTCAGAACTGTTCCCTTATCCTTGGCATGGCCCGCGGGGGTGTCAAGAGCTTACCTTTATGACAGATCTTCGGATCCCGAGAGGTGGCATCGCACGACCAAGGGGGTTAATTTTAAATTAGGTAAAGGGAAACTTTAAAATTTTTTGATTCGGTGTTTTAAAGGGTTAGGGAGAGGGGTGGGTGGTTTGTCTGGGCAGGTAGTTGATGAACCTTTGCCCAGATTTGGAGGAGCTCAGTCCAGCCTGGCTGGGGATCGTGGCATGCGGGGGGAGAGGGGGTCCTCGGGGCTCCGGGCAATGAAGCGGGAATACCGATTCCCAGGGTGATCCGATTAGGCAGGGGGTGGAGAGGTGGGGGGGCATATCGTGAGAAGGCAGCGTGTCTCCGCTGTCTTCAAGTTGTGGCACGCTCCGACCCCCATGCCTCTGCCCACTCCCCCGGGGTTATGGGACTCGGAGGCCCTGGGCTTAGGTTGGTGTATTTTAATGCCAGGTCCGTGGTCAATAAGGCACCACTCCTCAGTGAGTTAATTGAGGAGGAGGCCACGGACCTGGCTTGCATCACTGAAACCTGGTTGGGGCCAGAGGAAGGAGTCCCTCTGGTTGAGTTATGCCCCCCAGGTTTTCAGGTTTTACACCGGCCACGAGCTCAGGGAAGGGGTGGAGGAGTGGCCGTTGTTATTTGGGAGACCTTGATTCCAAGGGAGGTCACCATTCCGCAGATAGGCGGGTGTGAGGCTTTCCTTTCGAGGTTGGGGCCTGGCAGTCAGTTGGGCCTGTTGCTTATATACCTATCCCCCAGCTATGTGGCAACGGGCCCGCCTGGGCTGCTTGATGCCCTCTCGGGAGTGGCAGTGGAGTTCCCAAGCCTTTTGGTTTTGGGTGACTTCAACCTGCCCTCCCTGGGTGGGATGTCGGGGTTGGCCCAGGAGTTCATGGCCTCCATGGCGGCTATGGGCCTGACCCAAATAATACAAGGCCCCACACATGAGAGGGGCAACACACTTGACCTTGTTTTTGTCTCAGAACGGTGGCGTAGTGATCTGGGGGTGGGCATTGTAAATGCCCAACCCGTAGCATGGTCAGATCACTATCTCCTGCAGCTGGTCTTCCAGCAGGTGGCCCCACACCACTGGGATGAGGAGCCACTGAGATGGTTCTTCCCCAGATGCCTGATGGACCCTGAAAGGTTCCAGGCAGAGCTGGGGTCTTTTCCCGACTCCGTTATCCACAGCTCAGCTGAGGTACTAGTGGCTGGCTGGCAACAGGCTGCCGCTGAGGCCCTCGACCGAGTTGTCCCCTTGCGTCCCCTCACTCACCGCAGATCCCGGGTGGCTCCTTGGTTTACTGAGGAGCTCTGGGAGATGAAGCATCGCAGGAGGGGTTTAGAGAGCAGGTGGAGGTTGACCCACTCCGAATCCGACCGAGCCCAGTTAAGAGCCTATATTAGGACTTACCTGGTAGCTGTAGGGGCAGCGAAGAGGACATACCTCTCCGCCCTCATAACGTCTGCAGATGACCGTCCAGCTGCCCTGTTTAGGGTCACCCACTCCCTTTTACATCGGGAGGCGGGGTTGGACCCTATGCAGGGTAGGGCTGAGGAATTTGGTCAATATCTGCTGGATAAGATCGCTCGGATTCGGGAAGGGTTGGACTCTAACTTACAGTGGTCTGAGGAGGGGGCTGCAAGAAGTCTGACCAATGTCATCTGGGCTGAGTTTGATCCTGTTTCCGAGGATGAAGTAGACAGGATTATGCAACGACTGAGTTCCACCACATGTTTATTGAACCCGTGCCCTTCCTGGATGGTATATGCCTCCAGGGAGGTTACATGTGGCTGGCTCCAGGCAGTGGTCAACACTTTGTTGAGAGTGGGCTCTTTCCCCGCCACCTTGAAGGAGGCGGTGGTGAAACCCCTCCTAAAGAAGCCTGCCCTGGACCCAGCCATTTTAAACAACTTTCGTCCAGTATCCAACCTTTGTTTTTTAGCGAAGGTTGTTGAGAGCGTGGTGGCTCAGCAGTTTCTGCTTTTCCTGGAGGAAGCGCACTATCTAGATCCCTATCAATCGGGCTTCTGGCCCGGGTTTAGCATGGAGACGGCATTGGTCGCACTGGTGGATGATCTCTGGAGGGCGCGGGATAGGGGATTTTCCTCTGTCCTAGTCCTGTTAGATCTCTCAGTGGCTTTTGATACCATCGACCATGGTATCTTATTGCAGCGCCTTGAGGGGTTGGGAGTGGGGGGCACTGTTTTGCAATGGTTCTCCTACCGCTCAGGGTACTCGCAATCAGTGTTGGCAGGGGGCAGAGGTTGACCCCGAGGGCTCTCACTTGTGAGGTCCCTCAGGGGTCGGTCCTCTTGCCCCTCTTGTTCAACATCTATATGAAGCCGCTGGGTGAGATCATCTGGGGTTTCAGGGTGAGGTATCATCAGTATGCTGATGATACCCAGTTATATATCTCTACCCCAAACCAAATCAGTGATGCCCTCTCCATGATATCCCGTTGTCTGGATGCGGTACGGATCTGGATGGGCAGGAACAAGCTACAGCTCAATCCGGCCAAGACTGAGTGGCTGTGCATACAGGCATCTCGATCCAGTGAAGAGATTCCATCTTTGGTCATAGGGGGAGAGGTGTTCCCCCCTGTGGATAGGGCACGAAACCTGGGGGTCCTCCTGGACTCACGGCTCAGTTTGGAGGAGCAGGTGGGAGCCGTGGCCAGGGGGGCCTTTGCCCAGGTTCGGCTTGTTCTCCAGTTATGCCCATACCTGGATCGAGATGCCCTTCGCACGGTCACTCATGCACTTGTCACGTCCTGACTCGACTACTGTAACGCTCTCTATTTAGGGCTGCCCTTGCATACCATCCGGAGGCTCCAGCTGGTGCAGAATGCAGCCATGCGGGTTGTGATGGGAGTTTCCTGGTACTCCCATGTTACGCCCCTCCTGCACGAGCTGCATTGGTTGCCAGTTGCCCTCTGGGGGCGATTCAAGGTGTTGGTATTAACATTCAAAGTCCTGCATGGCATGGGTCCAGGGTACTTGCGGGAGCGCCTCCTGCCGATATCAAACACAAATCGCCCTGTGCGAGCACACAAGCGAGGACTTCTCGGGGTGCCATCCACATGACAATGTCAGTGCCTCGGGGAAGGGCCTATTCTGTGACGGCTCCCGCCTTATGGAATCAGCTACCCTTGGAGCTCTGGTTGGCCCCCGATCTCTCCTCCTTCCGCCGTGATCTGAAGACGTGGTTGTTTTTACAGGCCATGCTGGACTGACCTCCTGGGGGGGATTTTAAATTGATTTTAAATTGATTTATGATTCTATTGGCTTGGCTTGTTAAGTTTAATCTCTTTTTAAATTATTAAATAAATAAATAAATAAATAAATAAATAAATAAATAAATTTATTGTCTTTGTTTTTAGCTGTGAGCCGCCCCGAGTCCTTTGGAGAGGGGGCCGCATACAAGTCCAAGTAAAATAAAAAAAATCCCTTCCCTTCCCTTCCCTGCATCCTGGTCATATTCCAGACAAAGGAAAATGGATGGAAACTGATCAAGGACAGATTCAACCTGACTAAAACCTACGATTAATGGTTGCAGGAACTGGGCCTGGCTAGTCTAGGGAAGAGAAGGACCAGGGGAGACAGGATAGTAGTCTGCCAATATTTGAGGGGCTGCCACAGAGAGGAGGAAGGGGGTCAAGTTATTCTCTAAGGCACCTGAAGGCCAGACAAGGAATAATGGATGGAAACAGATCAAGGAGAGATTCAACCTGGAAATAAGGAGGAATTTCCTGACAGGGAGAACCATTTACTGCACATGCCCGAAGATGGCCACCTGCAGTTGGTGAGCTTCTCCTTATTATTATTCATATTTATATCCCGCCTTTCTCCAGAGACTCAGGGCGGCTTACAATTTTTAGGATACAACCCAATGCGCTCAGCAATAGCCTTCCTTCCATTGTATATGCCTGCTTATTACTAAGCGGCATTTTTACAAAGTCAGCTTATTGCCCCCAACAATCTTGGGTCCTCAGTTTACCTACCCCGAGAGGATGGAAGGCTGAGTCAACCTTGATAATCTGCGCATGCCCAAGATGGCGACCCGGCGGCGTTAGGCGTTCTCGGCATCGGAGGTTTTTGTTGGCTTTTGGAGGGGGAGGCTTCTTTACCGCCTCATTTTCGATTGACTTCGCTCCTAGGGGGTCGCGGGATGCCGCTGGAGCCATTCCGGCGAAAATTGAGCCGGTGGCTCAGCGCTGCTGGGTTTCCCCGTGACGCGTTGACTACCGGCTGCTGGCTTGCCGCCCGGATTGGGGGGGCAAAGCTGTCTGATCTATTTTGCGGCCTTGTGGAGCCCCGGCACCAAGAAGTTTCGGCGCCGGAGATGTTGGCGAGGTCCATTGGGGCCACTGAGGATCTGTTGGCTGGGGACTCATTGCGGGTGTTGCTGGCATTGCTGGTCACGGTTGCCAGCTGTTTTTTGCTGACGACGAGTACAGCGGCTCAGGAGCCTGTCGGCGACAAACCATGATCCTGTTGTGACTCCGGGGACTCGGCTGCATGGACAGCAGTCGTGATGATGGTGGTTGATAGTCTCTGGCTCCATGGTCACCATGGGGGTGACCATGTGGAGTCTATGAAGATGAATAGGACCACCGGCCTGGAGGTTCCCCCCTCTTCTCTGCTTGTGGTTGGGGGTAGTGTCCTTGTGGGGAATAGGGGTTTTTTGCCCTCCCCTGAAGGGCCTCCCCCTCCCTTCCCCCAGAAATGAAAGCTCTGGGGAGGAAAGATCTATGGGGAGGAGTTGGGAGGCCTACAGGCCTGGAGATTCCAGGGGGGAGGCATTCACGGTCATAGCCCGGGCCGGGTGGGCGGGCTCTATCCCGGTTGGGGGGTGGGTCGAGTCTTGCAAAGACCCCCCCCGAAGGATGGCGATGGCCCTAGGCCCGTGGCTGTGGCGGTATGTGAGTGCTGTACCTTGCCTGGACTGCTATGGACGTTGTCACCCCATGTGGACTATGGGGTCTATCATTGTCCATTGTCCTTCTCTTCTATTAATGTCATCTTGGCCCTGCTATCATCATTGAGGGCATTTGGCTCATTGCACCATTTACCTGGACTTGGACTTTGCCTCCTCTTTGGGACTGGCCTCCTCCCTTGCAGTGAGAGGGCAACCGGAGGATTAATTCTCCTGCAGTGAGAGTGCAGTGGACTATGCAGGACTTTGCCCCAAGTCACTGTGGTGGCAGAACAGTGACTGGTCCATTTCCACCTGGATCATCGACAGTGGTGAGAGAGCTGCCGATTGTGGACTTTCTCCTGACTTTAACATCGCCTGTCCCTTCATTATATTTCCATCTCCCTTTGTTCCATCTCCCAACTACCTCTTGTATTGTTTTGCCTGAGATATATTTACTATGCCTGCCTATTCCCCATCGGAGTTATGGGCCCTCCAGGCGGTTCCCCTGTCTGGGATGTGGCCCCTTACGCTATCAAGAGCTTACCTTAATGACGGATCCTGGGATCCCGAGAGGTGGCATGCCAGGATGAAGGGGCTAAATTCTAAATTTGACAGGAAGGGGAAACTTTTAAAATTTTTAATTGATCGTCTTAAGGGGTTAGGGAAGGGGATAAATGGGTCTTTGTCCAACCCGGTTCATGGTGGAGGGGGGGGGGGGGGGGCCGGCGGGGCTCCGGGACCTGAGGTGGGGACCGCGATCCCCAGGGTGGTTGGTGTTGGCAGGAAACGGAGAGGCATAGGGCCATATCATGTGTTGGGAGCACGCACCCGCCATCTTTGTGCGGTTGCTTGCTCGACCCTATGGCCTCCTCCCAGGGGGCATGGGAACTGGGACCCCTGGGCTTAGACTGGTGTATTTTAATGCCAGGTCCGTGGCTAATAAGTCCACCCTCCTCCGTGAGGTAATTGAGGAGGAGGCTGCGGACCTGGCCTGCATCACGAGACCTGGTTGGGCCCAGAGGGCGGTGTCCCTCTGGTAGATTTGTGCCCTCCAGGTTTGGGTTCTGCACCGGCCTCGGGCCCAGGGTAGGGGTGGTGGGGTGGCCGTGGTTATTCGGGAGACCCTGTTTCCAAGGGAGGTCACTGTTCCAGAGATAGGCGGGTGAGACACTCCTCTTGAGGTGGGGGCCCAATGGTCGGGTGGGCTTGCTGCTGCATACCTTTCACCCAGCTATGTGACAGCGGCCCTACCTGGGCTTCGCGATGTTCTCTGGGGTGGTGGTGGAGTTCCGGGCTTATAGTCCTGGGGACTTCAATCTGCCCTCCCTGGGGGGTGCGTCCGGTTTGGCCCAGGAATTCATGGCTTCTATGGAGGCCATGGGCCTGACAATTAATCCAGGGCCCGACCCATGAGGGGGACACTCTTGACCTAATTTTTGTCTCTGAACAGTGGCGTAGTGACAGAGGGCAGGCCACTTTTACGGCTGTGCCCGTTCCATGGTCTGATCACTATCTCCTACGGCTGGTCTTCCAACAGGCGCCCCCACTGCTGGGATGAGCCGCTTAGATGGTTCCGCCCAGGCGCCTTATGGACCCAGGCGGTTCTCGGCGGAGCTGGGGTTTCTTCCCTCTTCCCTTGCCCACAGCTCTGTCGAGGACCTGGCGGCTGCTTGGCAGCAGGCGCATCAGAGGCTCTCGACAGGGTTGTCCCCATGCGACCCCTCACACGCGTGGATCCCGGATGGCTCCTTGGTATTCGGAGGAGCTCCGGGAGATGAAACGCCGTCGGAGGGGCTTAGAGAGCAGGTGGAGGTCCACCGTTCCCAGTCCGATCGAGCCCAGCTAAGAGCCTATATTGGGACTTACCTGGTAGCTATGAGGGCGAGAAGATCTTATCTCTCCGCCCTCATAGCATCCAAGATAACGCCCAGCCGCCCTGTTTCGGGTAACCCGTTCTCTCCTTCGTGTAGGGGAGGGGGCGGACCCGTTCTGGGCAGGGCTGAGGAGTTTGGTCAATATCTGTCGGATAAGATCGCTCAATTGGGATGGGTTGTCCTCTGATTTGCAGTGGTCTGAGGAACGAGATACAGGTAGTCTGGCCAGTATGATCTGGGATGAGTTGATTCTGTTTCCGAGGATGAAGTGGACGGGATTATGCGGCGTCTGAGTTCCACCACATGTTTGTTGGACCCGTGTCCTTCCTGGCTGGCTTATGCCGCCAGGGAGGTCACTGATTGGCTCCGGGCAGTTGTCAACGCTTCATTAAGGGAGTGTTTTCCCGCGCCTTGAAGGAGGCGGTGGTGAGACCCCTTCTGAAGAAGCCTGCCCTGGACCCTACCGTGTTAGACAACTTCGTCCAGTCTCCAACCTTCGTTTTTAGCGAAGGTTGTTGAGAGTGTGGTGGCTCAGCAGTTTCCACTTTTCCTGGATGAAGCGGACTACCTGGATCCAGTATCAATCGGGCTTCCGGCCTGGTTTCAGCACGGAGACGGCATTGGTCGCACTGATGGATGATCTCTGGAGGCTCGGGACAGGGGTTTTCCTCTGTCCTGGTCCTATTAGACCTCTCAGCGGCTTTCGATACCATCGACCATGGTATCCTTCTGCGGCGCCTCGGGGTTGGGTATAGGGGGCACTGTGCTTGGTGGTTCACCTCCTACCTCTCGAGGCGATCGCAGTCAGTATTGGCGGGGGACAGAGGTCTACCTCGAGGTGCTCTCTTGTGGGGTCCCTCAGGGGTCGGTCCTCTCCCCTGCTATTTAACATCTACATGAAGCAGCTGGGTGAGATCATCCGTGGTTTTGGGGTGAGTTTCCATCAGTGGCTGATGATACTCAGCTGTACATTTCCACCCGAACCAGATGGTGATGCCCTCTCCCTGATGACCCAGTGTCTGGATGCGTGCGGATCTGGATGAGGAAACATGCTTCCCTCACCCAAGACTGAGTGGCTGTGCATACCGGCATCTCGGCAGTTTGGAGTGTCCATCTTTGGCCATAGGGGGTGGTATTACCCCCTGTGGATAGGGCGCGAATCTGGGGTCCTCCTGGGCGTTGGCTCGGTTGGAGGAGCAGGTGGGGGCGTCGCCAGGGGCCTTTGCCCAGCTCCGTCTGGTTAGCCAGCTCGCCCTTTTCTGGACGAGATGCCCTCGCACGGTTACTCTTGTTACCTCCAGACTGACGCTGCATCTCTAGGACTGCCCTTGCATACCATCCGAGATTGCAGCTGGTGCAGAATCGGGCGGTGGTGATGGGAGTTTCCGTTCTCCCATGTTACCCCCTCCTGCGCTGCCTTCATTGGTTGCCGGTTGCACTCGGGTGAGATTCAAGGTCTTAGTGTTAACATACAAAGTCCTTCATGACATGGGTCCCCAATATTTAAGGGCGGCTCCTGCCGACATCAATGCCAACCGCCCTGTGCGGCACATAGGCAAGGACTCCTTGGGGTCCCATCAGCTGGCCAATGCCGGCTGGCGGTCCCCGACGACGAGCCTATTCTATAGCGGCCCCTGACCTCTGGAACCAACTTCCCTGGAGCTCCGTCTGGCCCCTGACCTCCGCACCTTCGCCATGACCTGAAGACCTGGTTGTTTAACCAATCCGGTTGTGATTTTCTGGGATGGGATGGTTTTTATGGGATAGTTTTATAGGATAATTTTTATGGGTGAATTTGTAGTTGTAATGGGGCTTATTTAGTTTAATCTGCTTTTAAATTATTTATTGTTGTTGTTATTTGTAAGCCGAGTCGGAGATGGGGCATATAAATCCCATTAATAAATAAATAAATAAATAAATAAATGAGCCTTGGGATTTGAGCCTGCAATAATACAGGCAGCTGGAACTAAGTGCTAGGCTATTAGCAGCCTGCACCACCAAGGCCCTGGGGGGTGATTTTAGGCCTTGTTGTGGGGGTTAGGGGGTTTGCTTTTTGCCCCCTGGCCCCCGGCATGACATGGGAGTTCGCAGTCGGCCTGGCGATTATGGCAGCCGACGGGCTGCCACTGTTGCTGCCTCCATTGTTGCCATTGTTGCCATTGCTGCCAGTCTGACTGTCGCATAGACCTGGTGGCTATGCCGGCCGATGTTGTTTGCTGCTGTGTCGGCAAGGCGTTAGGTTGGCTGCCGCTGCTACTACCAGCTTGTAATGTCGGCGTTGCCGGCATTGGATAGCTTGCCGGTTTGATGAATGGTCGCCGCTGTTCCCGGGTGGAATTTGGGCCCAGGGCTGCCGGCACTTCTGCTAGATGGCCCTGGGGCTTGGCCCGGGGACGGATGGTGATGGCTTGGCTCCTATCGACAGCTATGGAGCCGTGGCTTGGCTCCTATGGACGGCTATGGAGCCTGGATTGGAGGTGGACGATGAGGAGCTCCTGTTTTTTTTTCCTGGCGGTTGAGCATTGGCTGGCGTGGAGGCCCAGCTGCTTTTATTGAGCTGGCTTGAGGTCCATGCTGGCCTAAAGATCTACCCTGCTTTGCCTCCCCTGTAACCTGATGGATTCTTTGACATCTGCTAGCCTGGAAGAAGAAACTGAGGATGGAAGAACTCATGGCTGATGAGGGGATTGGAGGGTGTGTTGTCAACTACTCCACTGCTATGGCCATGGACTCCAGGCCCGCTGGGGATGCCTGGTCCCCCTATCTCAGGTCGGTCTGGACTGGAGGTGTTAGCAACCCCCACCATGGTGAGAGAGCAGTGGTGGATTTGCTGTTTCAGTTTCAGCTTCTGCTGCTGTGGGAAGGCAGCATTGACTGACGGGAACTCCCCTCCAGACAGTACTATGTCATCGGCCGGGCGAGCGTTTGTGAGCACCACCGTGGTGAGAGGGCGGTGGTTGGACTGCTCCTTTTTCACCTTCTTGGCTGCCGTGAGAGGATAGCTGGACTGGAGAGCCAGCACCGCTGGTTGTACTGCCGGAGTGAATACTTTACCATCTGTACTTTTTACCATCTGGCCTTTTCGCATCTCCCGTTCTCCCATCTCCTTGATGGCTCAAAGGTATTCGGCTGCAGAATTTTGGGCCCTGGGGAATGTCCCCCTTTCCCTGCTGTGGCCTGCCAGACTGTCTATGACCTACCTTAAGGACAGATCCTGGGATCCTGAGAGGTGGCATAGCGCAAAAAAGCGTTTTAAACGGGGTTTTAGTGGGTGCAAGAAAGTTTTTAAGGTTTCATTGTTTAATTTTTTAAATAAATTCTTAAGGGGTTCAGGGAGGGGGTGGGATGTAGGATCCTGTCAGAACTTGGGGGAGTCTCACCGGATCAGTTTCAGTCCAGGTTTGGTGAGGGTCGCAACGGGAGGGGAAGAGGCTGGGGGCTAGCCGAGACTCTGGGGGAAGGGGTGGGGGTTGCGATCCCCATGGTGATTGGGAAAGGCTGTAGGTGCATGAACAAAGGGCGACGAGTTTTGGGAGCCCCGCTGTCTTCAAGTGGTGGCGCACTCCAACCCTTGTGTGTCTGCCCACTTCCCTGGGGATGTGGGAGAGCAGGCCCCTGGTTAACAAAGCTCCCCTCATCTGCGAGCTGATCGAGGAGCAAGACACGGACCTGGCTTGCATTATGGAGACCTGGTTGGGCTCAGAGGGAGGAGTCCCTCTGATGGAGATGTGCCCGCCAGGATTCCATGTGCTGCACCAACCTCGGACCCAGGGTAGGGGCAGGGGGTGGCAGTTGTTATTAGGGAGACCCTTTGCCCACAGGAGGCCACTGTCCTGCGGATAGGCGGGTGTGAGTCTCTCCTCCTGGGGTGGGGCTCTGGTGGTCAGTTGGGCCTGTTGCTCACGTACCTCTCTCCTAGCAGCGTGACAATGGCCCTGCCTGAGCTGCTTGACGCTCTATCCAAGTTGGCGGTGGAATTCCCCAGGCTCATGTTTCTGGGGGATTTTAACCTGCCGTCTCTGGGTGGGGCGTCGGGGATGGCTCGGGAGTTCGTGGACATCATGAGGGCCATGGACCTGACGCAAATAATTCACATCCTGACTCATGGTGGAGGACACATGCTCGACCTTGTTTTTGTCTCTGGACAATGGTTTAGTGATCTGGGTGGGGGATCACCAACTATTCAGCCCCTGTCATGGACTGATCACTATCTCCTCCAGCTGGGTTTCCAATATGCCACTCCTCGTTGCTGGGAGTTGGAACCGCCTAGGTGGTTCCACCCCAGGCACCTAATGGACCCAGAGAGGTTTCAGGCAGAGCTTGGAATGATTCCTGCCTCCCTTATCCACAGCCTGATCGAGGCCCTGGTAGACACCTGGCAAAGTGCTGCCTCTGGGGCTCTCAACCGCGTTGTAACTTTGCAGCCTCTAACCCAGTGCAGATCCTGGTTAGCTCCCTGGTTCTGCACGGAGCTCCGGGAGATGAAGCACTGGAGGAGGGGCCTGGGGAGCAGTTGGAGATCCAGTCGGTCCGAATCTGATCGATTGCAGCTGAGATCTTTTACTAGATCTTATCTGGTGGCATTGGGAGCAACGAAGTATGCTTACTTCTCCGCTCTCATTGCGTCCGCAAATAATCACCCGGCTGCCCTGTTTCGGGTCACCAGCTCCCTCCTCAATCAGAGGCTGGGGGTGGGACCCTTTGCAGGGATGGGCTGAGGAGTTTTGTCAACATCTGTTGGACAAGATCACTCAGATCCGGACCGGTCTGGATTCTGACTGGCTAGAGTCTGGCCGGAAGCGGTCTTGGGAATACCATCTGGGAAGCATTCGACGCTGTGACTCTGGATGAAGTGGATGGTATCATGGGGAAGCTGAGTGCTGCCACGTGTTTATTGGACCCGTGTCCCTGCTGGCTGGTTTATGCCACCTGGCAGGTTACACAAGGCTGGCTCCAGGCAGTGGTCAATGCTTCTTTGAGTGAGGGATGCTTCCCCTCCACCTTGAAGGAGGCAGTAGTGAGGCCCCTCCTCAAGAAGCCTGCCTTGGATCCGGCTGTTTTGAACAACTTCCATCCTGTCTCCAACCTTCGTTTCGTGGCGAAGGTTGTTGAGAGCACGGCGGCCCGACAGCTTCCGGTGTTCCTAGAGGAAGCTGACTATCTGGAACTGTATCAATCGGGTTTCAGCCCCGGGTACAGCATGGAGACGGCATTGGTCGCGCTGGTAGATGATCTCTGGTGGGCTCGGGATAGAGGTTATTCTTCTATCCTGGTCCTATTAGACCTCTCAGCAGCTTTTGATACCATCGACCATGGTATCCTACTGCAACGCCTCGAGGGGTTGGGGGTGGGAGGCACTGTTTTACAGTGGTTCTCCTCCTACCTCTTGGGCCGTTCATAGACGGTGTTGGCAGGAGGATCGAGGTCGACCCCAAGGCCCCTCACTTGTGGGGTGCCTCAGGGGTCGGTCCTCTCCCCACTCCTGTTCAACATCTATATGAAGCCGCTGGGTGAGATTATCCGTGGTTTTGGGGTGAGGTATCATCAGTATGCTGATGATACCCAGCTTTTTATCTCCACCCCCAAACCAACCCAGTGATGCCCTCGACATGATGTCCCGGTGCCTGGAAGCGGTACGGGTTTGGATGGGAAGGAACAGGCTCTGGCTCAACCCCGCCAAGGCCGAGTGGCTGTATGTACCGGCATCTCAGATTGTCCAGGATGTTCCATCTTTGGTCATGGGGGGAGAGGTGTTACCCCCTGTGGAAAGTGTGCGCAATTTAGGCATCCTCCTGGATACACAGCTCAATTTGAAAGATCATGTAGGAGCTGTGGCCAGGGGGGCATTTGCACAAGTTTGCCTTGTGTGCCAGTTGTGCCCCTGTCTGGACCGAGATGCCTTGCATACGGTTACTCATCCGCTCGTTACCTCCTGTGTAGACTACTGCAATGCTTTCTACATGGGGCTGCCCTTGAGGACCATGCGGAGGCTTCAACTGGTGCAAAATGCAGCGTGCGGGTTGTGATGGGAGTGTCCCGATACTCTCATGTTACACCCCTCCTGTGTGAGCTGCACTGGCTGCCGGTTGCCCTCCAAGTGAGATTCAAGGTACTAGTAATCATCTATAAAGCCCTTCATGGCTTAGGTCTGGGGTACTTGCAGGAGCACCTGCTGCCAGCAATGATGTCCCTTCGCACTGTGCGCTCCCATAGACAGGGCCTCCTCAGGGTGCCATTGGCCAGTCAATATTGGATGGCGGACTCCAGAGGGAGAGCCTTCTCTGTGGGTGCACCCGCCCTCTGGAACCAACTACCCGTGGACCTTCGGGTGGCTCCTGACCTTCGATCCTTCCGTCGTGACCTGCTTTTTCAATCAGCCAACCTGGACTGAAGGGGATTTTAATTGTTTTAATCTGTTCATTGGCTTTTAATGTTTTAAGGTTTATAATTGGGGTTTTTCGATTTAATAGTTTTTAAAAAATTTTATTTCTATTTTTTATTGTTGTCAGCCACCCTGAGTCCTTCAGGAGATAGGGCGGCATAGAAATCCCATTATAAATAAATAAATAAACAAACAAACAAACAAACAAATAAATAAATAAATAAATAAACCAATGGAACAACAGAGGTTGCCTTCGGAAGTTGTGGGAGCTTCATCCCTGGAAGCTTTCAGAAAGAGACTGGACTGCCACCTGTCAGAAACTGTGTAGGGTCTCCTGCTTGGGCAGGGAGGGGGTCGGACTAGATGACCTCCAAGGCCCCTTCCAACTCTGTTATCCTGTTGTCATTCATCTTCCCATCTTCTATGCTTGAAGGTTTCCTTCTGGGCCCTTTGATCTGCCCCTCCCCATCCCCCCGTGTATGCAGCTCCCTCTTTTGCAGAGAGCGATGAAAGGGCCATCGAGGCAGGGCTGTCCTTCGCCAAAATGGAAGTGGCTGACAGAGTCATCCAGGCTTCAGACTGACTATGGGCAGCAACATCTGCAGAAGGCGAGGTTTGGTCTCCCTTGGGGGAAGAGGTAGAAGGCAACACCTGTCCAGAACCAGGTGGGCTGAAATGCATCTCTTGTTAGGATTGTGTTCGTTCCTCCCCATCCAGACCTTCGCAGCCTTTAGGAACTATGTAAGCACAAGTGTGAGTAGCGTTGCACGTTTTCCTAGACACCAAATATTGAGAAAATGGGGGGCAAATAGTTGATTACTGGCAGAGTGTGGTGGATCTTTCGCGGGTGGGAGGTAGAAGGGTGATGCAGGTGGGGGCTGCGTGCTGCAGCTGCTCTCCCAAGAGAAGCAGGGGGGTATTGGGCAGCATGGGGAAGAAGGTAAAGGTCAGTGGTGTGTCTGTGTGTTGCTGGTCTGTGGCTGGTGTGGCTGTTTTGGCAAAGGAGAGCCCCACCTCGGTGGCGCCTTCCATCCTCCTTCTGCCTCTCCCAGAGGGAAACCTTCAGTCCAGGTTTGGGAAGATCCAGATCCAGAGAAGCAAAGACAGCAGGATTCACTCATTGCTATCTGGACCGAGATGCGTTGCGCAAGGTCACTCAGGTGCTCGTCGCCTCTAGACTCGACTACTGCAATGCTCTCTATATGGGGCTCCCCCTGCATTTCATACGAAGACTTCAGCTGGTGCAAAATGCAGCCGTGCAGGTAGTGATGGGAGCATCCCGATTCTCCCATATTACACCCCTCCTGCATGACCTGCATTGGTTGCTGGTTTCTCTCTGTGTGAGATTCAAGGTTTTGGTAACAACTTATAAAGCCCTATATGGCTTGGGTCCAGGGTACTTGCAAGAATGTCTCCTTCCGTTGACAAATACCAATCGCCCAGTGCACTCCCACAGACGGTGCCTCCTGGGGATACCGTCAGCTAAACAGTGTAGGCTGGCGGCCCTAGGGGTAGGGCCTTCTCCATGGGGTGCCCACCCTCTGGAATCAACTACCCCTTGAGTTGCACCTGGCCCCTGATCTCCGCTCCTTCCACCACGACCTCAAAACATGGTTATTCTTGCAATCTGGCCTGGACTGACTGGGGATCAGGGTTTTTAATTCGTAAGTTTATTTGGCATTGATTTAATATTTTTTAAATTTGTTTTAACTTTTGTATTGTCTGTTTTTATGTACGCCGCCCTGAGTCCTTTGGGAGAGAGGGCAGCTTATAAGTCCAAATAAGTGCAAATAAACTCAAACTCTTTTTTTTTAATTGAAAAGTTTTACAAAAAGGACATTTTTAAAAACAATAAGCCCCCCCTCCCCCCCATCCCTCCATCGCCCTTCCCCCCCCTGGACTTCCCAGTGTAAAATACAGGGTGTTATATCTGACAATCTTATTCAAACATACACTAACAAACTATAAACACTTATACCCCCTTCTGCACTTTAACTCCCTTAATACAGACTAAAATAATAATAATAACAGATCTCTTAACATATCTTCTTAGCTTCTAATCTTCATTCATAGGCTATTTGAAACTTTTTAGTCCCCTATCTATTTTGAATATAATCAATCCATTTTCTCCAGTCCCGAATATATCTTTCTTGTGAATGTTCTTTGAGGTAAGCTGATATCTTTGCCATTTCTGCTAAATTCCATACTTTTAATATCCAATCTTCTATAGTAGGTACATCTTCTTTCTTCCAGTGTTGCCACTAACAATCTTGCTGCTGTTATTAAGTGTAACATTAATTTAGTTTCCAAAACAGTACAATCTGTAATAATACCCAACAAAAACAACTGCGGCTTAAAACTTAGCTTTTTCTTAAAAATCTTCTGGGTAGTCCACCATATTTTTATCCAAAAGCCTTAACTTTTTGCATGTCCACCACATGTGAAAATATGTTGCATCATCACTACCGCATCTCCAGCATTTAGGTTTTTGATTCGGGTACATACATGCTAATTTTTTAGGATCTAAATGCCATCTATAAACCATTTTATAAAAATTCTCTCTTAAATTTTGTGCTTGAGTAAATTTCACATTTCTCACCCAGATTTTTTCCCACATATCCATTGTTATTGGCTCCTGAATATTCTGTGCCCATTTTATCATACAGTCTTTAACTAATTCGTTTCCGAGTCAATTTCAATCAATGCATTGTATAACCTTTTAATATGTGCTTGACCTTGATCCTTAATTTGCTTTACTAAATTTTCATCGGTTCTCATAATACCAATTTTCTGATCTTCTTTCCACCTTGCTTGTAACTGTCCATACTGGAACCATGTCTGAACTATCTGTTCCTCTTTTAATAAATTAATAGATTTTAGTCAGTATACCCCCTTCCATTACTAAAACTTCTTTATAGGTAATTACATCTTGCTTCTGTTCCACATTTATATTTTCTATCGCATGTCTGGGTATTGCCCATATTGGTATTTTATAATTTAATTTATATTGATATTTTTTCCAGACACATAAACAGAGCATTCCTTAGTATATGAGTCTTAAAAGCATTGTCCACCTTTTTATCATACAATAAATACGCATGCCATCCATATAATAAATCATATCCTCTATATTCAATATTCTTTCTTCTGTCATGTTAAACCAATCACTGATTGTTGATAACACAGCTGCATCGTAGTATAATCTCAGATTGGACATTTTAAGGCCTCCTCTTTCACATACATCTTGCATTATCTTAAGCTTAACCCTTGGTCTTTTCCCTGCCCAAATAAATTTATTAATACCTTTCTGCCACTCATTCAAATTTGTGTCTTTCTTGAGTATTGGTATCATTTGGAACAAAAAAAGAAACTTTGGTAAAACATTCATTTTAACTGCTGCAATTCTTCCCAGCAAAGATAACTGTAGCTTTTTCCAACTTTCCATTTCTTTTTGAATTTTTTGCCATAGTGATTCGTAATTATTTTTATATAATTTCGTATTTGAAGCTGTAATATATATTCCTAAATATTAACCTTCTAAGCTATTTCAAATCCTGTTACTTTTTCTAAGATCTCCTTTTGCTTTATAGTCATATTTTTTGTTATTATTTTCGTTTTATGCTTATTTATCTTAAATCCCGACACTTGTCCATACTGTGTGATTATCTCCATTAGTTCTATCACTGATTGATTTGGTTGACTTAATGTAATAACCAAGTCATCTCGAAGCAGCTCTTAGTCTGTAATCATGATATCTTATTTTAATCCCTTTTATTCTCTTTGATTCCCGTACTTTAATCAACAATATTTTGGTTTTGGTTCTGCGCATGCCCAAGATGGCGGTCCACATAAAGGCTCTTCGGGTGGATTGGAGAACATTCGGTGGTTACGGCGGGGAATCCCCCCCCTTGTTGCTAGACCCCCCGGATCCTTTTCCGGAGGGTGGCGCATGAGCCGTTCGGCTCAATTCAGCTAGCGAGCATGATGCGGCCAGAGAGGTTTCAGCAGCTTGGAGGTGACTGCGACGGCAGGGGAGATGGCGGCATCGGATGCGGTGTAGACGATGTTGAGGCCGGCTGTTGTGGTGGTGGCCAGCCTTGGGAAGGGCGGCTGTAGTGCCAACAATCTGTGGGAGCCATGGGGGCTTGCCTGGGGATCTCCGAGTGGCTGGTCGACCTCCGGATGGTCGTGGCAGCAGTTCTTTCTGGCGGCCCGGCCTGGGCGGGGTTTGAAGGCCTCGGCGGCCCCAGTGGCCGGCAGCCGGCGGAGCCTGGATTGCATCAGTGGGGCTTGCGGCATCGTTGGGGTATTTCCCCAGGATCATCTTGAGTTGCTGCCCCTCCTCCTGAAGGTGAGAGCTTCGGAGATGAGAGCTTGAGTGAGAGCTCCGGGAAGAAGGGCTCCGTGGAGAATAGCTGCTATGTTGGTCATTATCTGGGGAGCGAGCGGCCAGCCTGCAGGGTGGGTGTCAGAATTTGCTGTGCCATTGGAGGAGTGATCCCTCCCCCCCGTGGAAAGCTGGCACTTTTTGGGACTTTGGATCCTGGTCTCTGGACTTTTGTCACGGGGGTCCTGGCATTAACAATCATGCCGCACTTGGATCCTTCTTTTGGGCTCTTGTTTGTCCCTATGTCATCATTGTCCCTATGTCATCTCTGGATTCATGTTATTCTTGACTCTCTTCTGCCCTACCCCCTATTATGTCTGTGACTTGTTCCATCTGCCCGGACTATTTCATCGCGTCCTGGATACTTAACGGCGGTCCTGGGGTTGTTCAGGACTTTTTCCCCCATCAGGGTCTGGCCCCGGCCCCATTGTCATGATGTCAATGGACTCGACTCCACTTCTGTGAGAGGGCACTGGGGTTGATTTTCTGTTCAGTGTCAAGACCCCGACCCACTGCGGTGGGAGTGCAGTGGGCTGGCCAATTTGGTTCTGGTCCTGCAACAGCTGTGAGAGAGCTGGGGGGTGCGGGATTTTGTGGACATTTTGCCTGGACCTCTCCCTCTATGCACTTTACATCTGTGCACTTCACATCTATTTTACCATCTTTCACCGAATGTTCCTCCTTTTTTCCATCGATTTTCACCTTTGTAACATGCTCACTTACTCGCTGCTGGAACTACGGGCCCTCCAGACTGTTCCCTTGTCTTTGGGGTGGCCCAATGGGTTACCAAAAGCCTACCTTAAGGACGGATCCTGGGATCCTGAGAGGTGGCATGGCGCGACCAAAGGGCCAAATTTTAAATCTGGTTTTAAGGGATGTCTTTTAAATTTTTAATTGATGTTTTAATGGGATAGGGAGGGGTGTGTGGAAGGGTCTTTTCAGCAGGCACTTGGGAATTGCCTGCCTAGTTTGGTTGGAGCTCAGTCCAGCCCAGTTAAGGATCGCGATGGGGAGGAGGGGGGGGACTCTTGGGGCCCTGGGAAGCAGGGCGGGGATATCGATTCCCAGGGTGATCGGATTTGGCGGTGGACGAAGGGGCAGGGGGCCATATCGTGATCTGGGAGCGCGCTGCCGCTGTTTGCGAACTGTGGCGCGCTCCGACCCCCATGCCTCCGCCCACTCCCCTGGGGATATGGGACTTGGAGCCCCTGGGCTGTGGCTGGTGTATTTTAATGCCAGGTCTGTGGTTAATAAGGTGTCCCTCCTCCGGGAAGTGATTGAGGAGGAGGCTGCGGACCTGGCTTGCATCACTGAAACCTGGTTGGGACTGGAGGGTGGAGTTCCTCTGGTCGACTTATGTCCCCCAGGTTTTCGGGTTTTGCACCAGCCTAGAGTCCAGGGAAGGGGTGGTGGGGTGGCTGTGGTTATTCGAGAGACCTTGATTCCAAGGGAGGTCTCTGTTCATGAACTGGCGGGTGTGAGACCCTCCTCCTGCAGTTGGGGCCCGGTGGCGGTTGGGCCTGCGGCTTGCATACCTTCCCCCAGCTGTGTAGCAGCAGCCCTGCCTGGGTTTCTTGATGCACTCTTGGGAGTGGCAGTGGAGCTCCCAGGCCTTTTGGTCTTGGGTGACTTCAACCTGCCCTCCCTGGGGGTCGGGTTTGACCCAGGAGTTCATGGCCTCCATGGCTGCTATGGGCCTGGCCCAGCTAATACAGGGCCCCACGACTGAGGGGGCAACATGCTCGACCTTGTTTTCACCTTGGAGCAGTGGCGTAGTGATCTGGGGGTGGGCAGTGTTAATGCCCAACTCGTTGCATGGTCAGATCACTATCTCCCCGGCTGGTCTTCAACAGGCCACCCCACACTGCTGGGATGAGGCAGCTGAGAGATGGTTCCGCCCCAGGCGCCTGATGGACCCTGAGAGGTTCCAGGCAGGGCTGGGAGTCTCTGCCCGTCTCCCTTGTCCACAGGCTGGCTGAGGGTGCTGGCAGCTGCATGGCAACAAGCTGCCTCGGAGGCCCTAAAACTGGTTGTCCCTGCGTCCCTCACTGCATTACAGATCCGGGGTGGCTCCTTGGTTTCTGGAGGAGCTCCGGGAGATGAAGCGACGTAGGAAGGGTTTAGAGAGCAGGTGGAGATTGACCCATTCCGAATCCAATGAACCCAGTTGAGAGCCCATATTAGGACTTACTGGGAGCTTTGAGGTGGCAGGAGGGTTTACCTCTCCGCCCTCATAGCGTCTGCAGATAACCGCCCAGCCGCCCTGTTCAGGGTCACGGCTCCTTACATCAGGAGCCGGAGGTGGACCCTTTGCAGGGTAAGACTGAGAATTTGGACAATATCTGTCAGATAAGATCGCCGGATCCGGAAGGGTTGAACTCCAATTTGCAGTGGTCTGAGGAGGGAGTTACAGAGAGTCTGCCGATGTCATCTGGGCTGAGTTTGATCCTGTTTCTGAGGATGAAGTGGACAGGATTATGCGACGACTGAGTTCCACCACCTGTTTATTGGACCCGTGTCCTTCCTGGATGGTAATGCCTCCAGGGAGACCACGTGCGGCTGGCTCCAGGCAGTTGTTAATGCCTCGCTGAGGGAGGGGTCCTTTCCTGCTGCCTTGAAAGAGGCGGTGGTGAGACCCCTCCTGAAGAAGCCTGCTCTGGACCCAGCCATTTTAAACAACTTCCATCCAGTCTCCAACCTTCGCTTTTTGGTGAAGGTTGTTGAGAGTGTGGTGGCTCAGCAGTTTCTGCTTTTCCTGGAGGAAGCGGACTATCTAGATCCGTATCAGTCGGGCTTCCGACCCGGGTTTAGCACGGAGACGGCATTGGTCACGCTGATGAGGGCGTGGGATAGGGGATTTTCCTCTGTCCTAGTCCTATTAGATCTCTCAGCGGCTTTTGATACCATCGACCATGGTATCCTATTGCGGCGCCTCGGGGGGTTGGGAGTGGGGGGCACTGTTTTGCAGTGGTTCTCCTCCTACCTCTTGGGGCATTCACAATCAGTGTTGGCAGGAGGGCAGAGGTCGACCCCGAGGGCACTCACATGTGGGGTCCCTCAGGGGTCGGTCCTCTCTCCCCTCCTGTTCAACATCTATATGAAGCCGCTGGGTGAGATCATCTGGGTTTCGGGGTGAGGTATCATCAGTATGCTGATGATACCCAGTTATATATCTCCACCCCAAGCCAAATCAGTGATGCCCTCTCCGTGATGACCCATTGTCTGGATGCGGTACGGACCTGGATGGGCAGGAACGGACTACAGCTCAACCCGGCTAAGACTGAGTGGTTGTGCGTACAGGCATCTCGGCCCAGTCAGTTGATTTCATCTTTGGTCATAGGGGGGAGGTGTTGCCCCTGTGGATAGGGCTCGGAACCTGGGAGTCCTCCTGGATTCACAGCTTAGTTTGGAGGAGCAGGTGGGGGCCGTGACCAGGGGGGCTTTTGCCCAGGTCCGACTGGTCGCCAGTTACGGCCCGTATCTGGACCGAGATGCCCTTCGCACGATCACTCATGCACTTGTGACATCCCGACTTGACTACTGCAACGCTCTCTATTTAGGACTGCCCTTGCATACCATCCGGAGGCTTCAGCTGGTGCAGAATGCGGCTGCGGGTTGTGATGGGAGTTTCCGATACTCCCATGTTACACCCCTCTGCGTGAGCTGCATTGGTTGCGGTTTGCCCTCCGGGTGAGATTGATTCAAGGTGTTGGTGTAACATTCAAAGTCCTTTACGATACGGGTCCGGGTACTTGCGGGAGCGTCTTCTGCCAATATCAAACACCGATTGCCCTGTGCAGTGGCACAGACGGGGACTCCTTGGGGTACCGTCGGCTAGACAATGTCGACTGGCGGTGCCCCGGGGAAGGGCCTACTCTGTTGCGGCCCCCTCCCTGTGGAACCAACTCCCTCTGGAGCTCTGCTTGGCTCCTGATCTTGCTCCTTCCGCCGCGATCTGAAGACCTGTTGTTTGAACAGGCCGGGCTGGACGACCTCCTGGGTTTTTTTAAAGTATTTTAATAGGTTTTAGCAATTGGGCTTATTGATCTAATTTTGTTTTAAATATTTATTGATTGTTGTACTGTTTAATGT
>SOZL01001537.1:0-10796 GCA_009733165.1 Naja naja
GTCCATTCAAGCTGTAGTCACTTAATAAACTCTTCACTGAAGCTCTTTAGTCTGACTCTTCATGCAAACTAACACTGGCAGCGACGAGGTGGGATTCCCCTGAAGAAGCGACGCGGAAGACAAGCAGAAGAAGAGAGATGGCTGCGCTGAACACCCCAGCCATTCGATCCGCGGCAGAAGACTGGGAATCGATATCGGATGCTTCAAATGTATTTGGAAGGAAACGACCTTGCCGACATCCCGAGAAGCGGAAGAGGGCGGTATTTCTCACGCACTGCGGTCCGGCAGTCTTCAAGATGGCGAAGGCATTGGCGGGAGCTGCAGACTTGAAGGTAATGGAATGGCCTGATTTAGAAAAACTTTTAAAGCCCATTCGCCCCACAAGTATCATGCCTCATTAAGAACACAAGTTTTATCGTCGGGATCAAGGGAAGCGAAAATGTTAGCGACTTCATGGCAAGTTAAAGGGACATTGGGGGTGCTTGTGAGTTTACCAACTTAGAAGAGGCCATGCGTGATCGGTTTGTTCTAGGCCTTAAAGATAAGGTCTTACAGAGCAAATTACTAATGAAACCTAAGATCCGCGTTTAAGGAGGCCATAGAGGAAGCTGTTTCAGCAGAAGCAACCAAGTCCTCAGCAGCAGCCATGAAGAAAAATTAACAAGGCCTCAAGCCATTCTGATGTGGAAAAGTCCACAACAACCCATTGCGAGCAAATAGACTCTGATTCAGACTGTAGTGAGGTGGAGGAAGGAATTTATAGACTCAGAATGGAGAAGAAAAGGAAAGACCTTGGAAAAAGAGGCAAGAATTTTATTGCAGAGGCTGTGGGGGGGGCCACCCCCGCACTGAATGCAAGTTTTTAGACACCATCTGCCTACGTTGTGAGAAAAGAGGTCACCTAGCAAGAGTCTGCAAATCATCCAGAACTCCACCTAGTAGGAAGAAATTTCCTGAGAAAGAATTCAAGCCCAAAAATTTCATTGAGAAAATGGGGCACAACTCAGAAGCAAATGGAAAGAATAAAACTCATCAAACAATCACCATTGGTCATTCTTCACCCTTGAGAAGCAGAAAAGTACATGTGAAGGTATTCATTGAAGGAAGGCCTTGCCAAATGGAAGTGGACTCAGGCTCCTATTTATCTATGGTGTCATGGGACACTATTCACAGGCTACTTCCCAACATTCAGAAGAAACATTTCCAGAAGCAAGCACTGACTCTTAAAGACTACCAAGGGAACAAGATTCCAGTAGTTGGAACAAGAGAATTCAACGTGAAATTTAAAGGCCACACCAAACGTTTGCCCCTGACCATCGTGGACAAGGATCACCCAAGCTTGCTGGGACTTGAGTGGTTCAATCCACTAGGCATCGAGGTGACTGGCATCAATCACGTGAGCAACTCTGAATGGGAGGAGGCATTGAAGTCTGAGTTTCCAGAGGTCTTCAGCGACGGATTGGGCAAGTATATGGGGACCCCTATCACTTTCAACTATATCCCAAGGTGCCCCCAATTTGTTTAAAGCCCAGAAGGGTCCCATTTGCTTTAAAGGAAAAATTGATGCACAATTAGACAAATTAATAGCTCAAGGGGTTTTAGAGCACACTGACCACTCCAGATGGGAGACACCCATAGTCACTTCAAGACTGATGGGTCAGTAAGAATCTGTGGAGACTATAAGGGGACACTGAACCATGCGCTGCAGCAGAGCGCATATCCCGTTCCAGTGGTGCATCATCTGTTACATTCACTTGGCAGGGGTACAGTCTTTGCCAAATTGGATTTGGCCCAGGCATATCAACAACTAACAGTAGATGATGCCACTGCAGAGCCCAAACCATTGTGACTCACAGAGGTGCTCTCAAATGTAAAAGGTTACAATTTGGAGTAAGCGTGGCACCAGGCATCTTTCAAAGCCTTATGGAAAGAATGCTCCAAGGACTGCCAGGGTAGTGCCTTATTTTGATGATGTGTTAATCTCTGCTGAAAATGACACTCAGTTACAAGAAAGACTCAGAGAAGTCCTTACCAGATTCAGGAAAGCGGGGTTAAGAGTCAAGGAAGAAAAATGCACTCTTAAAACTGACAAGGTTGAGTTCCTGGGCTACATGATTGACAGCATGGCATCCACCCTACAGATGCCAAGGTTAAAGCAATCAAAGAAGCCCTACACCTAAATGCAAAACAGATTTGCAAGCTTTCCTTGGACTCATTAACTTTTATCATATGTTCCTACCTCAGAAGGCAACCATTGCTGAACCATTGCACAGATTACTTGATAAAAAGTCTGTTTGGGTCTGGGGCAGGAAGGAACAATCAGCATTTAACAGTATTAAAAGAAAAAACCAAAGTACACAGAGCTTCAAGGATGACTCGGAACTGATCAAAATACTTGGTTGCTGCAAAGGTTTCATCATTTAGGCCTCTCTTTTATCCCTTATGGGCAATCACCTCCCAGCCTTACTCCCGAGTCACCTCTTTTGTTTCAGCTGCTCTTGCCTTCTAGCAGCTCTGTGCACAAGCACAGTGGGAACAGGCTCCTCTGGGTCCTCTGCTTCACTGCTGCCAGACTCTGAAGGCTCTGAAGGCAGCACTCCACTCCCAGATGGTCCTGTCCCCATCCCATCGGATGCAGGCCCCTCATCCAAGTCCTCTCCAGACTCCCTGACTGGTCTGCTTTCTTCCACACTGTCTAATTCTGCTGCTGGCTGCACCAGCTGCTGGTGAACCACACACACATTTCATAGCAAAACTCTATGGATATTTACCAAGAAGTAGCTCTTTTGATGTATTACAATATTCTTTTCCATATATATGCCAACAAGGTTGCCAAGACTAATCTATTAAATTGCACACTTAATTGATTAAAGCTTTCATTTCAGATTAGAAATATCCCATATCTGCAGTAATAGGTGGGCTTAAAATAAATCAAGGCATAAAGCCATGTAGACAATAAGAAGTAGTAGCATGGTACTTTAAATAAAAATGTGTGAAGTGAAAAAAAGTCCTTGTTTAAGATGAAAGTTAATTGGCTAATATGTGCATTTGGAAATATACGAATACAGAGAGATAATTTATGAACTTGTTATTTTTTAACCAACTCTGACTTTGAGAGCTGTTATAATTTAAAAAATATATAGATGTGTTTGACAAACTAAAGCTTGGATGAATAACATAGGATGGGAAGGAACTATAAAAGATCCTGGAAGTCATCACCTGTGATAAGTAAAATAACTCAGTTGCATGCCCTAGGCTACAATTAATGTTTAATGTTTTATATTCTCATTTTATGTTGTTGCAAGCTGCCTACAGTCATTCAATAGTGACATGAGGCATATAAATTTAACAAATGAATAAATTTAAAAATTAAATAAATATTATAATTGTCTCTCAATCAAGTTTCCAAGAAGGGCATAAAGTTGCAAATCACTCATAATTTCATAAGCATAAATAAGGCTGCAAACATATGCCAAATTGGAAAGTGTGGAATAACTCCTATAAATTTAATGAGCTTTATTTTTTAGATTTAAAAAAACACTGCTGTTATTATTGTTATAAATATCTCACGATGGCAAACATACATAACACTCCTTCCTCATAAAAGTGCTTATTTAAAATGCATCGCTTCCTTCTTTTGCAAGGCATCTTTTGCACTTCATAAATAAGAAACTGTGTTCCTTGGCACCTTGAGAAAGACACATTGGTTAATGTTCTGCAATATTCAAAGGCTTTAAACAATTTAACCTCGTTGATAAAAAGTAAAATAATAGAAGATTAGGTCATATTTATTCAGCAGACAACACCAATTATTACTGGTTGAATGAGAATGTATAAAACTGTAATATAAAATAGGAATTAGACAACTTTCTGAGAGCTGGAAGCTCAACAGCTGGTAACTGACCAAAGATACCTGCATAATGAGACCAAGATACCTGAATAATGACACCAAGATACCTAGCATAATGAGACCAAATCACAGGCAAAAAATGAAGTAATTGTAAAAGCATGACTCTAGTAATTCCGACCCAATATCCCTGATATATTTACTTTTTTTCTTTCTTTCTGGGAATCCTGACTAACTCCTTGTCATTTCAGCTTATTCTCATTGTGAGAAATAGAAGCTTTTTATTTCTTGGCAGGCAAGATTTGAAGGCACAAATTTCCTCGGGGCACCTTGTACTAGAATAAGCATATTTTTTTAACAATACAGTTTTTTGTCCATCACGAAACATAAAAATGTTCCAAAGATCCCAAAGTCAAAGGCTTGAAAGTCAAATTCTTTAATCCTACCACTAGGTATCTGAAAATACCTGTGGAGTTCCATTTGAACAATGGAAAGTAATGTCATTTCAAGCATCATCTGGCTCAAGAATGAAAAATAAATATTCTCCAGCTCAGGTTTCAACTACTCTGTCATCTTTATTCATAGATTATTATTATTATTTATTTAGACTTGTATGCCGCCCTTCTCCCTAAGGACTCAGGGCGGTGAACATATAAAAGGAATATTTACAATAAAACAATATTAAACAGAACAAGTCTAAGATTACTAAAAACATTGAAAACAATTAAAACTACGATAAAAAACATTACAATTTAAAACAACCCACCCCCGGGTCAATCCAGGCCGGCCTGCTGAAACAACCAAGTCTTCAGGTCTCAACGAAAGGAGGAGATCAGGGGCCAAGGTCTGCAGGGAGCTGATTCCATAGGGCGGGCACCCCCACAGAAATTGCCCTAGCCCTGGAAACCGCCAGCTGACAATGCCTAACCGACGGTATTCCCAGGAGGCCCCTCCTGTGGGAGCACACGAGCGATCGGAATGTGATGCTGGCAGGAGGCGTTCCCGTAAGTACCCTGGACCCAAGCCATTTAGGGCTTTATAAGTTATTACTAACACCTTGAAGGAGACCCGGAAGGCAACCGGCAACCAGATGATTTTTGATTACATTAAAATAAGTCATACTTTAGAATGGAATGGAAAGCTTCAATGCTTCAAAACCAAAGCAAAACTTAAAACTCATGATTTGACTTTGTTTATTCTGTTCTCCTGCATGATATGAAATATTGAAAAGTGTTCTGATTGGTTTGACTTTCATCATCATATGGTTGTACAAAAAAACCAATAAGCAAAGTGTTAATGGAACCTTTATGCACTTCAACATGTATTCAATCAAAATACTCATCTTTTACATTGAATAGCACAGTAGTATTTTGTTCCATGTACATTTAACATGGATACAGCAGTACAAAGCTATTCATTTGGACAGTTATTTAGACATCAGGGGAGACAAGAGTCAACGTCCCACACATTTTTTACTAGTGGGCTTCAGGGATTGGGGAATGGCAGCCAATCAACAAGGGGCTTGCAGTTCAGCCTGATAATACAAAAGAAGCAAGCTCCTCATTGACTGAAGCAGGAGGCTGTTGTGGTCCAGTCGATGCCTTTTCTACTACCAGCTGACCACATGGCTCCAAGCCAAAGTCTTTTACACAGAAGCTGGTGAAAATGTTTTCCTTACATCTCACATTCTTACAAATTTGTCATCATCTGAATAAAACACTTTGGCTTCTCTGCCTATGTGTCAGCCTCTTCTGGAGCTCTGGAGATCTTCAAAAAGTAAGTAATCCATGGGAAATGGGGTGAGGAGGAGTAAGTGGAATCTGGGACACTAGCAAAGCAGGCCCAGTCTGTGGGGACCTGGTGGGATAGGATGGGGGGGGAATCAATTGTGGGGACCCGAGGGTAGCATAAGGTATCTCAGTGGATTGGGGGAGGCCTTGAATGGATTGCTGCAGCACATGCTCTTCCTACTCTGATATGTCATGTGTATTTAATGATCTGTACTTTTGGTTAACAAATGCATTGGGAAAGCAGGGAGTGATCCACTCATTTAGCATGATACAATCAAACAAATCCTTGGTGGCAAATGTAATTGGCAGACTATTACATTCATACTTGAGGCTTACCTGTATAATGAGATGAGGAGGGTCTCAGGGAAGTCCTGCTTTAGCACTTGGACACCACAGGTGCCCCAGCATGATTCCCATGTTATGCCTACTATGACCATGACCACCATGACCATGCCCCTGGGCATGTCCTGCCCTGCCCCATGAGGTCAAACAACCCTGATGAAGCCCTCAATGAAATCAAGTTTGACACCCCTGGTCTGACTTTTATATAAAATAATAAATGTGGGGATTTATATAAATAAATAAAACAGAAATTATATTATCAATTAATAACATGTACTTGAAAGGAAAATTACCTGATTTTGCATTTCCTGCCCTATCTCAAAAGAAAATGAATTGGAAGAAACAAATTTGTGATCATCCGCACTTGCTCTTCCCCTTATTTGCTTCTCTACCTTCTTTTGCATTAATGAGGCCAAAGTAGCCATTGGCCTCTTCCTTCTAAAAGTTCTCTCTCCCTCTCTCTCTTTCTCCCTCCCTCCCTCCCTTTCCCTCTCTCTTTTTTTTCCAGGAAAGCAACTGCCAAGAAGAAGAGTGGCAACTTCCTAGATCAAGTATGAAATGAGACATAATATCTGAGTAGAATCAACTTAATATTTAAAATATTTTTAAAAAATGTTTGATTCTAAAGAATCCTTTCATTTATTAAATATTGTGCCTTGTTCGTATATTTATATCTCATCCTTTAGACATGCAATGCTACATATGATTATTAGGTGAGCATTATTTAGGTAACTGAAGATAGCAAACTATACAATACCCATGACACATTTGTCATTTGTCTTCTTTAGGAATATTTGGCATATGCAATGGTCTAGATTTAAAAAAAATAGCAAGGAGTTGCCAATACAGATGACAAAAAAATATATTTGGTATGAACTTATACTTCAAAAATCAATATGTTCTGTATGTTCTATTATATACTAAAATCTGAACAAAAGTTACATCTTAAGCACAATAATCATATGCATTAAGAATAAGTATGGACAAAACCATTTACCATATATTACCAAAAGTTCCTTCCTGGATCTGGCTGTTGTAGAGAATTTTTATTAGGTTTCAAACCTTCTCTTTCAAGTACCTTTCCTTTTTCCAGTCAGAATCAGACTTTGATATGGAATCGACTCTTGGATAACTTCTGATAGGAGCAGGGTGGGAACAGGTTGTTTTCCTTGTTTTGATACCAGCAACCATGATATTATTCTGGACAGGCTTTGGAGATTTGGATAGACAGCACTTTCTTCTTATGGGGATGATGCCAGTCAATGTGAGAGGCAGACAGAGCTAGCCTATCACAGTGCTAGTCCTCTGGAACATAGTTCCCCAGAAATCAGATGCACTTTGACTCCACTGTATTTTTGTAGGATTGTGAAGACCTGGTTTTGTTCTAGAGCTTGGGGCCTTGTAAAGCCCATATAATGGTTATGCTAATTGTTGTTGGTTGGTTTCTTGACTTCTACATCTTTCTTGACTTCTTTCTTCTATTTATAATGATGTTATATTGCTTCTATCTTTTTAAAGGTATTGTTAGTCATCCAGACTTTTTATTTGACATGGATGAACATACCACTACAAACACACATAAAATATATATACAAATTTTGGGAAGATTTTTTTACCCCAAAAATAAGACAAAAGGCTTATTTTACTGTACTGAAAAAGTAGCACAGAAACTGAAGCTGAAGAGTTGGATATTTTTGACACATAATTTCTCTAGAGATGTCAGAAGGAGGAAGCAGTATTCAGAATACAGAATGTCAAATCCTCCGAAAATGTGGTTCATGGAATTGATATACTAAAAAGTTGGATATGGATACGATATCCATTTCTTCAATAATTCATACATGCATACATACATGATAGCAGTCCATATGTACTTAATTTTTATATTTTGAACATTAGAGATGGATATTTAATATTAGGGATGTGTATTTCTCCCCAGTTCTTTCACTTCTGTGTATATGACTAACCAAGAAAACAGCAATTAACTATCTAAATGACTACGGACCTATCGTGTTAACATTAGTAGTGATGAAATGCTTCCAAAGACTGGTTCTCCAACACCTTAGGACATGCCTCACACAGACTTTGACAAACATCAGGAGATGACATCGCTAGGACTCACTGCCTTAGAAGAGTGAGGAAAATTCTCAGGATGACTCACATCCCAGTCAGCACTTCTTCTCTCTCCTACCATTAGGTAGAGATATAAAGCATAGCCAGCTGTACCAACAGGCTGAAGAACAGTTTCTACCTATGGGCTGTCAGACTTCTGAACAGAAAATAACTTCATGTCAACATAGTATATAGACTTGTGTGGATGGTGTGTTGTACAACAAGATCAAATAGTGTAATAAGATTGGGACTGGGTTAGGGACTTCTGTCCTCACTGTGAGTTGTGGAGCTGTATGAAGGTTCAGCCAATTTCATTGTACACATGTTTAACTCTGACAATAAAGGTAATAATAATTTGCCAGCAGAGAGGGGAAAAAAGGAAAAAATGCCAATTATGAGAATGAAAAAACAGCAGCTCATGGCTGTTACATGAACATATTTTGATTTGCTTTAGAAGAAACACTTGTCAATTTTAAGAGATATTCAAGCAACATTTTTCTCCACTTTTTAATCTTGCTATATTTTACACTTTAGTCATTATTTTGTCTTATTATTATTTTCCATTGTGATGAAATTCTGTGACAGTACCTCATTAACTAAAGGAGTTCGTGTGAGGAAATAACTTACAAACCCACCACCTTGTACTAGCTATTACATCAAGTGGTGCCATTGTAAGCCTTGAATGCTTGGAGACACACAAGTAGTGACATAAATAATTATATGTACATTCAAAAGAAAGGTGAGCATTCAGATATAACTGTCCTGCTGTCTATGATTTATGAGTCAGAACTAAAACTGTTGTCAAAAATTCACTTAAACCCTTAACAATTAAGAAAAAAAAGCTTTCTTCACCTCAACTAATACTAAGAACATACCTTAAATTAACAAAGCTTTGTTGAATAATACATTATAAAGCATTCTACAGTACAAAATATATTTGGTGGATATTTTGTAAGTATGATAGTATCTTTTAGCATTATGGATATAGTACAGGTGTTCCTCAACTTACAGCCTACTTCCTAGTATCTTCCTAGGTATATCAGACATCCAAAACCCTACTCATGACTCAATTTCAAAATTATGGCCACTGCAATACCACTGCAGTCATTTGCCCTATGGTTGACCACAGGGACACTACAGCAGCCCCAGTGGTGGGAATCAATTTTTTTTAGTTCCAGTTCTATGGGTGGCTTGGGGTGTGTGGTGTGGCTTGGTGGGAATGGCTAGGTGGGTGTGGCAGGGGAAAGATACTGTAAAATCTCCATTGCCACCCTGCTCCAGGGTAAGGATGCTGTAAAATCTCCATTCCCACCCCACTCCAGGGAAGGATATTGTAAAATCTCCATTCCCTCCTCTTGGGGAAGGTTACTGCAAAATCCCATTCCCTCCACACCCCATGAACTTGCTTTCCAGCTCCATTCTCCTGAGCAGGGCAACAAAAGACCCAGCTGATCAGCTGGGACTCAAGAAGCGAATAGATGGGGGTGGGGCCAGTCAGAGGTGGTGCCAATTCTCCTACTCAAGAACTACTCAAAATTTTGAACTACTCAAAATTTCTGCTACTGGTTCTCCAGATCTGGTCAGAACCTGCTGAATACTACCCCTGAGCAGCCCCTCCCCATCTCCTCCCACTGGGTTCCTGCAGCCTTAGGCCTACTTCCCATCCCACAATACCTTACAACTTCCTCCTCACTTGTCTTTTGAAGATCTCTGAAGTTCAGGTTAGGAAAGAAGGGCAGGGCATTCTTTCCTAGACCACATGGTGTGATCCTGGAAGCAGCTGCCATTTTCAAAGCAACCACATTGAAATGTAGGCACTCTAAAAATGGTGGCTGCTGCTGAGATCATGCCATGTGATTAAGGAATGAAGCAGATTGCTCTTCCTTAATGTGAAATCTGCAGACAACAGAGGACTTTTTGTCAGGAAGCATAACATCCCACTTTGTTTTTAGGGTATATGGTGCAAACCAAGAAGTGGCTGTCATTTTTGGGATGACCACATTGAAATGTGGGCACTCTGAAAATGGCAACGCTTCATGATTAGTCTGTGGGGCTCATGAACAAAAGACATGCTCTGCATCCCTTATAGGAGCTCTGGAAAGGTCTGCAGTAGACCAGAGCTTGCTTTTAAGGAATCAGAGCAAACTTCTACATTCCTGAGTCACATGGATGATCTTGGATGCAGCCACTATTTTGAAGTGTCCTCAGTTCAATGCATCCACCCCAAAAATGATAACTGCTTCTGGCATTGCACCATGTGACCCAGGAATGGAGTGGCCTTCCCTAATTTAAGCTCCACAGATCTTCAAAAGGTAAATTTGTGATAGGTGACATAGGATGAGAAGGAGGGTGTGGTAACTCTGAAAGGCAGGAAGTGTAATCGGGGTTCCTCAGCAATGAGTGAGGTCTTGGAAAGCCAGGGCAGACCCTGTACTAGATATCCCAGTGCTTCTTAAAGCCCTGGCCAGCTTATGCTCCACTCAATGAACCACAAGTTCACTTAATGACTGCATCAGGAAGAACAGGGATGGCAAAATGGCTATGTGGGCACTTCATTTAATGGCCATCATGACTTCCAACCTTAATAGGCAGGCTCCCTTATGGTCATGAGTTGAAGATACCTATATAAATCAAATTAAAATAAAAGTAGGAAAATATCCCTTTTGCAAAATTAAACAACACCACATTTTTCCATAGGCTAACAA
>SOZL01001538.1:0-21819 GCA_009733165.1 Naja naja
AAGACATACAAAACATAAAACCATCTTCCATATATACATACAGTGTGTCAGTTGGTTACAAATCCTTTCTGTTAACCTTTCATAGTCATCACTCAAAATTTTTCAAAAAGGTTCTCATATTATCAATAAAACATTCTTATATTTATCAATTATTATTTATATACAACTAAACTATTTGTTTCATCATTTATACAAGATATATTTTTAATCTAAAATTTATGTTATACTTTCATCCAATGGTTATATATGTCTACATTGTATTTTATATCAATCTATTATATATTTCTATTACAAAATTATATAATCTATTACATTACCAAGTCTTTTTATCCAACCATTGATAAAACAAATCCATATCTTATAAAATTGTTTATCTTCTTGTTCTCTAATTTCAAATGTCAATTTACTCATTTCAGCACAATCCATAATTTTCAATCACTTCCTCCTGCATAGGTATTTTATCATTTTCCAGTTCTTAGCAAATACAATTCTAGCTGCTGTTAAAACATTTACAATCAAATATTTCAACTCTTTGTTGTAAATTTCTGGTATAATTCCCAATAAAAATATTTCTGGTTTCAAGTCTATATGTTGTTGTATCATTTTTCCAACCGTGGATTTTAGTCCAATATCTTTTGCATCGAACATGTCCACCACATATGGTAATATGATCCAGGTATCTGATGACATTTCCAACATTTATCGATTTATTCTTAAACATTCTTGCAATTCTTGTCAGGGGTAGGTGCCACCTGTAAACATCTTATACAAATTTTCTTTATAAGCAGTTGACATTGTCATTTTATAATTCTGAGACCATAATTTTGCCATTTCTCTAAATCAATCCCATATCCAAAATTTTCCCCAAGCAATCATTGTTTCTTTAACTTGTTCCTCTTCCATTTTAAATTCTAAAAATATCCATAAAGTTTTTTAATCACCTTTTCATCAGTACCCATCAATATTTTATCTAACCCAGTCAACTTATTATAAATACCTTCTATTTTAATATCTTTATCAAATCTAGATTGTACTTGCAAATATGAAAACCAATTCATTTTATACCTTGTTCTTCCAGCAACATAGATTTAAGTTCACCCTTTTCATTCAATATCTCACCATATCTAACTGTTTGTTCCTTTTTGTATATTACTGGATATGAAAAAGCTTCAATAGTAGATATCCATGATGGAATTTTCAAATAATGTTGTTTTTAATCTTCTCCCAGTTTAAAAACAACCTCTCGAATATAATGTCTTCTAAAATACCCTTGTGTTTGGTTCCTATACCAAGGAATGCATGCCACCCCAATAGATCATGTCCTTCTAAGGTCAATAATCTAGTGTTCCTTAGTGTTATCCATCTTTTACCCATCAAATTTGCAGCCTGATAGTATAATAATTCCCAATTGGGCAATGCAAACTCCTCTTATTCTTGCATCTGCAACAACTTAAGTTTTATTCCTTTTTTGCCTTGCCATATATATTTCAACATCATTTTATTTAAGTCTTCAAAAACTCTTTCCTAGTCTAATTGGAATTGTCTGGAATAAATATAAAATTCTGGGCAATACATTCATCTTAATTGTTGATATTCTCCCAATCAATGATAGTTGTAAATTTTTCCATTTTTCCAAGTCTGTAAGCTATCTGCTGTTTGAGTTTAATGTAATTATCCTCCTTCAGTGTACTACATCTTGCTGTAATATATATCCTAAATACTTAACCTTGCTTGCAACCTGTATTTCTAAAGCTTCTTCCAACTCTTTCTTCTGTCTCACTGACATATTCTTGTTGAATATCTTTGTTTTATCTTTATTAATTTTCAAACCTGCTACTTTTCCATACTCTTCTATTCTTTCTATTAATTTGGTTGCTGATTCAACAGATCCTCTAGTCTAAATGCCAGGTCATCTGCAAAGCTTAACTTATACTCTTCTTTTTTAATTTTCATTCCTTTTATTTGTTTATCTTCTCTAATACACCTATTTAACACTTCTAGTGTTAACACAAAATATTAACAGAGAGCGACAGTGGGCAACCTTGCTAGTCCTTTTCTTATATCTATAGGTTTATGTCAATTCTCCATTTATCAAAACCCTTGCAGTTTATTTCACAATATATAGTCTCAGTAGCGTGTAAAATTTTTACACCAAAGCCCATTTTGTCTTTTTAATCATCTGGACCTCTCCTTTTACCAGGACTCTGATTGGACAGGTCCCATTGTTGTGAAGGGCGATGGGAGGATTATCTCTCTACTGTGGGAGAGTGGAGATTTACATCTAACCCTACAGTTTTCAAGATTTTCTTTGGTTTCCACAGTGAGAGAGCGGCTGCCATTTACTATCATCTTTGGTCTCCGGGCGGATGTGAGGCCGTTTAGACTGAAATTCTTGACGCTGTAGCCTGTATTCTTCTTTTCTCCATTCGATTTTTAACAACTTCACCCGGCTATGTATTGCCATACTATACTCTGACCCCTTATAAACTTTGTTAACTATCTTATGGGTTTTACTGTCGCTCAGGTGTGGGCACTTAGGACTGCGCCCTTGTCCTTGGGGCCCAGGGACTATCAACAGCTTACCTTGATGATGGATCTTGGGATCCGAGGTGGCATGCTGCAATCAATGGGCTAAATTTTAAATTAAGAGCTAAGGGTCGAATTTTAAAATTTTAATTCGTTGTTTTAAAGGGTTAGGGGAGGAGAGGGTGCAGGGTCATTTGCAGCCCGGGGCGGTGGGAGTGTGTGGGGGGGTTGGGGGCGGGCGGGGCTCTGGGCCCTGGGGTGGGGGCAGCGATTCCCAGGGTGATCGGGATTGGAAGAGGGCGGAGGCATAGGGCCATATCAGGTTAAGGAGCAGCACCCGACATTTAAGGCGGTTGCGCGTTCCGACCCTATGCCCTCCTCCCAAGGGGCAATGGAACCAGGATCCCTGGGCTTAGGTTGGTGTATTTTAATGCCAGGTCTGTGGCTAATGTCGTCCCTCCTCCGGGAGATCATTGAGGAGGAGGCTGCGGACCTGGCTTGCATCACTGAGACCTGGTTGGGCCCAGAGGGTGTCCCTCTGGTTGAGTTATGCCCACCAGGTTTTGGGTTTTGCACCGCCACGAGCCAGGGTAGGGGTGGTGGGGTGGCGTGGTTATTCGGAGACCTTGTTTCGAGGGAGGTCTCTGTTGCAGAGATGGCGGGAGTGAGATCCTCCTCCTGAGATGGGGGCCAAATGGGCGGGTGGGCTTGCTGCTAGCATACCTTTCCCCAGCTGTGTGGCAGGCCTGCCTGGGCTCCTCGATCTCCTCTCGGGGTGGTGGAGCTCCGGACCTTATGGTCTTGGGGACTTCAACTTGCCTTCCTTGGGGGGTGGGTGTGGCCCAGGAATTCATGGCTTCTATGGAGGCCATGGGCCTGACAGTTGATTCAAGGTCCTACTCATGGAGGAAATACTCTTGACCTAGTTTTATCTCTGAGCAGTGGCGGAGTGACAGAGGGCAGGTCACTATTGCGACTTTGCCTGTTCCATGGTCTGATCACTATCTCCTACGGCTGGTCTTCCAACAGGCCGTCCCCACTGCTGGGATGAGGAGCCACCTAGATGGTTCCGCCCCAGGCCCTAATGGACCCTGAGAGGTTCCAGGCAGAACTGGGGTTTTCCTTCTTCCCTTGCTCACAGCTCTGCCGAGGATCTGGCAATAGCCTGGCAGGCTGCGTCGGAGGCCCTCGACAGGGTTGTCCCCATCGTCCCCTTGTGCGTCGTGGATCGGTTAGCTCCTTGGTATACTGAGGAGCTCCGGGGATGAAGCGCCATCGAAGGGTTTAGAGAGCAGGTGGAGGTCTACCGTTCCCAATCCGACCGAGCCCAGCTGAGAGCCTTTATTAGGACTTACCTGGTAGCTATGAGAGAAGATCTTATCTCTCCACTCTCATAGCGTCACAGATCGCCCGGCCGCCCTGTTTGGGTTTTCGCTCCCTCCCGGTTAGAGGGGCGGACCCGTTAGCGAGGTAAGGCGAGGAATTTGTTCAATATCTGTCGGATAAGATTGCTCCGTATTCGGGACGGGTTATCCTCCGATTTGCAGTGGTCTGAGGAAGGGGTGCAGGAGTCTGGTTATCTGGGATGAGTTGATCCGGTTTCGAGGATGAAGTGGACAGGATTATGCGGTGAGTTCCACCACATGTTTGTTGGACCCGTCCCTCCTGGCTGGCTTATGCGCCAGGGAGAGCCACCTGCGGTTGGCTCGGGCAGTTATCAGCTTCTTTAAGGAGGGTGTCTTTCCGCCGCCTTGAAAGAAGTGGTGAGGCCTCCTGAAAGCCTGCCCTGGACCCGACTGTGTTAGACAACTTCGTCCAGTCTCCAACCGTTTTTTGGCGAAGGTTGTTGAGAATGGTGGCTCAACAGGTTCGCTTTTCCTGGATGAAGCGGACTACCTAGATCCGTATCAATCGGGCTTCCGACCTGGGTATAGCGGAGGCGGCATTGGTGGCTGATGGATGATCTCTGGAGGGCTGGGATAGGGGTTTTCCTCTGTCCTGGTCCTATTAGACCTCTCAGCGCTTTCGATACCATCGACCATGGTATCCTTTTGCGTCGCCTTGGGGGTTGGGAGTGGGGGCACCGTTCTTGGTGGTTCTCCTCCTACCTCTCCGGTGATCTGTCGGTGCTGACAGGGGGGTCAGGTCGTCCCTAGGGTGCTCTCTTGTGGGGTCCCTCAGGGTGGGTCCTTTCCCCCTTTATTCTTTATCTACATGAAGCAGCTGGGTGAGATCATCCGTGGTTTGGGGTGTGAAATTCCATCAATGCGCTGATGATACTCAGCTGTACATTTCCACCCCAGGCCAGATCAGTGATGCCCTCTCCCTGACCCGGTGTTTGGATGCGATGCGAACTGGATGGCGGAAACATGCTTGACTCCCCGCCCAAGACTGAGTGGCTGTGCATACGGCGTCCCGACCCAGTCAAGATTATCCATCTTTGGCCATAGGGGAGAGGTGTTGCCCCCTGTGGATAGGGCCGGAATCTGGGGTCCTCCTGGATGTGCGGCTCGGTTGGAGGAGCAGGTGGGGGCGTTGCCAGGGGCCTTTGCCCAGCTCCGCCTTGTTCGTCAACTTAGCCCTTTTCTGGATGGGGCCCTGCACGATCACTCATGCCCTTGTTACCTCTAGGCTTGACTACTGCAGCTCTCTATGGGACTGCCCTTGCATACCATCCGGAGATTGCAGCTGGTGCAAAATCGCGTGGCGCGGGTGGTGATGGGAGTTACCGGTTCTCCCATGTGACCCCCTCCTCTGCGGCTTGCATTGGTTGCGGTTAGCTCGGGTGAGATTCAAGGTTTTAGTGTTAACATATAAAGTCCTTCACGACATGGGTCCTCAATATTTAAGGGCGTCTTCTTCGATGTCAAACACCGATCGCCCTGTTGAGCTCATAGGCAGGGACTCCTCGGGGTTCGTCGGCGAGCCAATGCCGGCTGGTTCCCGGACAAGCCTTTTCTGTAGCTGCCCTGACCTCTGGAATCAACTGCCTTTGGAGCTCCATGCCCCTGACCTCCGCACCTTCCGCCGAGTTGAAGACCTGGTTATTTGACCAACCGGGCTGTGACCCTTTGGGGAGGTTATTTTTAAATTTTTAATTCATTTTATAAATATTTGGGCTTATAATTTAATTTAATCGTTTTTAATGTATTTATTGTTCCTTGTTTTTAGTTGTAAGCTGCGAGTCTTGGAGATGGGGGACATATAAGTTCAAATAATAAATAAATAAATAAATTTGTGCCAATTGTAGCAGTAACATGCATAACTCACATTATCAAAGGCTTTTGAGCATCCAAAACATCAAAGCCATTTGCTTTTCAGGATGTGCCTCATAGTACTCCAAAGTGTCAAGAATTATTCTCATATTATGTTTAATTTGTCTTTTTGGTAGAAATCCATTTTGATCAACATGTATAAAGTTATTTAAATATCTTTTCAATCTTTCTGCCAAAATTGAAGCAAAAATTTTATAGTCTGAGTTTAATAGGGAAATAGGTCTATAATTTTTAACTTGCTGTAAGTCTGTATCTTCCTTTGGTATAAGTGTAATATAAGCTTCTGACCAAGTCTTGGGTATTCTCTTCTCTAGCATAACTTCATTCATAACTTCTAATAGCTGGAGGTTCAACACCTCCTGAAAGGTCTTATAGAATTCCACTGGCAAACCATCTGGGTGCTTTCCCTGTATTTTGTTTCTTTAAGGCTTCTGTTAATTCCATCATTGTTATATTCCCTTCTAGAATTATTTCAATATCTTTAGGTATCTGTGGTAGCTTTGCTTTTTGTAAATATTGTTTAATTTTTTTCTCCTTGAATACTTTCTTGATATACAATTTTCCATAGTAGTCTTGTATAATTCTTTTCTTTCTTCACTTCCATAGCAAACATGTCCTTCTTCATCTATTAAATGACTAATTCTCCTTGATTCTCTTTCCTTTCTAAGTTTATAGGCTAACCATCTTCCTGGTTTATTTGCATCTTCAAAATAATTCTGTTTAGCATTTTTAATCTTTTGGGCTAACTCTTCTTTTCCATTAATCCCATTTTATGTTTAGTTATATCCATTTTAATTTTAATGTCTTTTTTTGGTGGAAATTTCTGTAATTCTTTTTCTAACTTTTTATAATCATCTTCTAATATTTTAAAAGTCTTTTTTGTTTAATATTTCTTTTCCTTGTATAGTCAATTATCAAGCCTCTTGTGTAGGCCTTCATCATGTCCCAGAGATTCTGTAGATGTATCCTCTTTTTATTTTCTTTAAAAAAGAATACCAATTCTCTCTCAATTTTCTGTTTAAAATCTTCTTCCTTTAATATCATGTTTTTAAAGTCCATCTGATCTCATCTTTTGTCCTTTCAAATAACAGTCATTGGATTATGGTCCCCAAGTACTTGCTTCTATTTCAATTTTTGTATATTAGAAAATAAGTCAGCTGATGTCCATAACATATCTATTCTTGACCATGATTCATGCCTGTTTGAATAAAATGTATATTGCTTATTTCCTGTATTTCTCTCTCCATGCATCTTTTAAATTTATTTCTTCTATCATTTGAAAGAAAGATTTTGGTAGTTTCTTTCTGGCTTTCTTTGTAGCTTTTTGTGTTTTATAATCCAACTGTTCATTAATTATTCCATTAAAATCTCCCATCATACATAAATTAACATAATCCAATTCAATTATTTTTTTGTAAAGTTTGTTGTAAAATTCTTCTTGATTATCATTTGGAGCATATATTGCTATTAAAAGTGTTTTAATATTATTGTCCATTATTTCCACCATTAAAATTCTTCCATCATCATCTGTATGAATTAGTTCAGCCAAATTGTTTCTCTAATATATAGAACCACACCTCTTTTTTACATTGTGCCAATGAAGTAAACAATTTTCCTAACTTTTTTGTTTCAATATATATTCATGTTGTTTTTAATATGTACTTCTTGCAAACAAATTATATCAAATTTTAATTTCTCTAATTTGTGAAATACTTTCCTTCTTTTAATAATTGAATTAAGTCCATTTATGTTCATCGTAATCAATTTTCTTTCCTCCATTTTAGACTTTATAAGAGGGATTTATTGCTCTGGTGGATCTTACTTCTCTTTGTTCTCTGGGCACCCCACCTACTGCACCTTCTTCTTTTTCTTTCTCGATTACTGCTATACACTCCTTTTGAAATTCGATTGAGGACTCTTCTTTTCTTGTATCTTCCTCCTTTCCTCTGATGTATTCATAGTAGAATAATTCCACCTTTTCAGCCGTGTCAATTCTATGTCTTTGTTCCCACCAAGTAAACAGGAGACCTTCTGGTATCAGCCATCCATAATTTACTCCTCTTTTAAGCAATTCTTTAGTTAGGAAAAGATATTCTCTCCTCGTCTCTCTTACTCTTCTTGGTACCTGTTTCAACACCACAATTTCTTTATCTTTATACTTTAACATCTTCTCTCTTGCCATCTGCAATATTTGTGTTTTAATAATTTTCTTAGTAAATCTAATATGAACTTCTCTTGGTAACTTGTTCCTCATTGCATATCTTGTGTAAACACGAAACGCTTCATCCATTCCATCCATCATTTTCTCTTCCGTTATCTCTAATGCTTCCACCAGTATTTCTGTCATTTTTTCAACAAGATTTTCACCCTTTTCTTCCTCCACATTTTGAAATCTCAGGTAGAATTCTGACCTGTCTATCTCTCCTCTCAATGATTCAATCCTGTCTTTTTCAACTTCGCTCAATCTGGTATTAATATTTCCAATTTCCTTATCTCTTTGTTCTTCTTGTTCTTCAATTTTCTTAATTCTTTCATCATATTTTGTCATCATCTCTTGGATATTTTCCACTTTCTCATCTGTCTTTTCAATTTTCTGTTGAATATTTTCAACTTTTTCATCCGTCTTTTCAATTTTCTGCTGAATCTTCTCCACCTTTTCATTTGTTTCTTCAATTTTCTGGTAAATATTCTCATTACTCTTTTCAGTGTTATCTGTTTTTGTCTGTAAAATTTGAATTCTAGCAAAATCTTCTGTAGTGTATCTTCCTTCTCTTTTTCCTTCTCCTGTTGCAACATCGCCTGTATTGATCGTTGTCCCCCAGATGGTGAAGAAGAGGGAGTTGTTAATTGAGAGACTGGAGCTATTGCTTTTCTACTCATTTTATAAAAGGCCCATCCAACAATAATAAAAATAAGTAGACAAAAAGAGGAGAAAAATAGAAATTTAAAAATAAAAAAAAAGTCTTCAGGTTCTTGTATACCTTAATCCAATTAATTCCACTTATGTGCAAAAATAAAGAAGAGATGGAAAAAGAAAAAAAGAAAAACCAAAAAAAACGAAGACAGACGATTCCCACTTCAAAACATAAAAAAGAAGAATTAGGGTATTTATATACCCTAATCCAATTGGACAATGGTATGTCAAAATAGAGAAAAAAGGGGTGAAAAAGAAAAAAAAGAGGAAGACTATCCAAAAGAATAAAAAAGATATGGTCTAATTCCTAGATAAAAAGTCCAAATCCAAACCATGAAAGATCAAACAGGAGGGGGAGTGAAAGAAAAAAGAGTAACCACAAATTCTAGCAAAAGAAAAAAAAACTACTGCCACCAAATATCCAAGGCTTTTTAATATACCAAATTAGATTTCCAGTACAATATATTTTCAAGGTCACTTCAATCTTCTTTCTTTCAACTCCAACTCCAAGTTCCACTATCAATAGTTCACAGATGAGCACCTGTGTAAACAGTCTGTCATGCTCACCCCACTATCTCTTTCAGGGAAAAACTCTGAGTCCTTGAATATAGCACACATACATAAACAAGTAAAATAAGAAAGGAAACAATATATCCAAGCCTCTAAATGGCAGTGCTTGCACTTTCACTCCTCCCCTTAAGAGCAAAAAAAGAGAGAAAAGCCACAATGAAATTGCTCTCTTTTCTAAAAAATTCTTAAAATCATAAAGAACATTTAATCCAAAAAGGAATTGATATAAAAAAGAGAAAAAAAACCTTCAAAGCAAGAAGCTATTTATATAGAAGAAAAAACTAGTCCATTTTAAAGTCAGGTAATTCCGGGGAAAAAAAGGAAGAAAAAAAACCAGTCAATCTTAAAAAATTTTTAATCTTGCCGCTTAAAAACTGTCCTCTTTACTTTTTAAGTCCACTTTCAAACTTTTAGGATGTTCTCTTCAAAAATAAGTAAATAAAAGAACCTCTCACCAAACCGACACACTTTTTTCCAATCTTGCCATTCTTTCGGAGCTGTCCCAGCTTCAACAGCTTGATGGCCGCCTCTTTTCCACTGGCAAAAAGAACTTCTCCTGGATCAACCAGGGACTTTGTGATGTCCCTGGGATCGACAGGACATGCTCTTTCCCTTCACCGTCTCTTCGGGATGGTTTAGATCCAAAAGGACCGTCCATCAGAGAAGATATCTACGGTGATCCGGGAGCTTCCAGATCGCACGTAGTACCACTGGAACGCCAGCCCCGCCCTTCCCTCTCAGTTGATTTCTATCTTGCCTTCTTCTTGACTCTTCTAACAGTCTTCCAGTTATGCCAGTCAATGTAAGTTCATCTCTGTTTAAAACTTCAGTCAAGACACATAATCATCATAAGTTTCATCCAAATAAGAAAGAATGATGTAAACTTGATGGAACACCGAGAAAATCAGCTCCTTTTCTTGTAGCTCTTGTAAAGTCCTTTTCATAAACTCCAAATGAGCTAACATATCACCACCTTTTATAAGACAGGCTCTAAACAGTTTATGTGTAAGGTGTATGTGTGCACCCACACTATCTTGAACATAAATCCTCTTCAAAATGTCCCAACATCTAGCAGCAGATTCTTCACCACGAATATGGACTAGCTGCAGATCACTCAGTGTCAGTCCAATTATACTAACAGCCTTTTCATTATCCCGGTTAAAGTCAGCTATTTTCTTTTTATCTTCATCATTCAATGGGTCCCAAGTTGTTACATCCAGTGGACTGTTAACTACAGTCCATAATACGTCTTTACGCAGAAGTAGGCTGTACTTCATAGACCAGGAAACATAGTTTGTTCCATCCAACCGGGTTATCTGGGATATACTGGTTGACTGTTCTTGTGCCATTGGTAGCTTAACAATACACCGCAATCAGCTGTCTGACTATGAAACTGTATATTCACACTGATTCTCAATATCTCTCTGGGCCCATAACCAATGTTATGATATGCACAGAATAACCCTTGAGTAACAAGGATATGCACATGGAAACGTTTATGAGAGTAGTTATGAATAATTATTCAGCCACACACAGATACACTAAATTGACTTAAAGTTTACTCTAAGAAATAGCACAGTCCAATAAACGGTCCAGGTCATATACGTTTAACAGTCCAAATAATATCCAATTACAAAGTCTCCTTACTGGTTGTAAGTCATTTACAGTAAACAAAGATATCAAAGTATAAGCACAGCATAAATACAACAGAGAACCTTAGATAGCAACAGAATGTCAGAGAGAGCAAGCTATGATCTCTAGCTCCCTCTTATGGTAATTTGCAATATAATCAACCAATCGGAATATAGTATAAATCAATACAGTGATTTTGTCTTAAAGCTACAAACATACATGGTTTATATATTGCCAACCCAACTAATTTGTGTACAGATTCCTAACAGGTTCTATAGAACCAGATAGAACTGGTAGAATCCCACCCCTGATCTATCAGGACATTCCTAACTGACTCTGTGACTGGTTTTGAGTGGCCATTAAGGTTGACAGCGGCTTACGTGCAAATGACATGCGAAGGTAGCCTGGTCCTAGGGAGAGAGGACAACCAGATTGGAGACCATCTGGCTGACAGGAAGCCATGGCAGCCCAGCCAGCCACAAGACCAACCCTCCCAGTGCTGGGATTCAATATTTTTTACTACCGGTTCTGTGGGTGTGGCTTGTTTGGTGGGCGTGGCTTAGGGGGGTCATGTGACTGGGTGGGCATTGCCTGGCTGTCATGTGACTGGGGGGGCATGGCCAAGTTGATGTCACTGACTTCTTTGCCCTAATGAATGACCTACAAAAGGAAGATATACAAAAAGGTAATTTATTGTTTCGTGCACTTACTACTTATAAAAGAATAAAATAAGTACGGTGTTGTGTCTGCGCAGCAGCAGACACAGAATAGCCTGCTGTTAGTAGCACATGAAAATGCAGTTATTTAATTGGCTAACAGCATGGCAGGCAACCACTATATAAGGGAGCCCACCAGCCATTAGTCCTCGTGGTGTTGCGGTTGGAACTGAGTACTTACCAGTAAACATTGATTGCGGATCCATTGTCTCTGGCTCCTTCTTCCCCACGACATAACAACTGGTGATGAGGGTGGGATTGCCAAAGACCCAGCCGGATCACCACAGGCTGCAGAACCCGACAGCCAGCTGATCAGCACTTTCCCCAAGCAGCCGGAATAAACAAGGAGAGCCTCCAAAGAGAGAGAAGCAGGAGCACCATTGATTGAAGAGCTGGGGAACTTCCAAAGCTACTGCACTGCAGGAGGGCCAGCTGAGGAAACAATCACCACGGCTGATCAGAGAGCCGACAACATCAGGCAAAGCCACGTGAGTTGGAGCATGCCCAGTCAGTTTCGCTTTAAGACCAGCCTGCCGCCGGTCATCCAAGTAGACCAGGCCACGCTGGTCATCCAAGTAGACCAGGCTGCTCCAAGTCATCCAAGTAGACCAGGCCACTCCAAGTCATCCAAGTAGACCAGGCTGTCCAGATCATCCAAGTAGACCAGGCCATCCAGATCATCCAAGTAGACCAGGCCATCCAGGTCATCCAAGTAGACCAGGCCGCCCAAGTCAACCCAAGTAGACCAAGGCACACAAGACAGAAAAGATGGCGAATACCCAGAAGTTCACCCCTTTTGACCCAGAATTAGAATCTTGGGACTCTTATTTAGTACAATTTTATTATTATTATTATTAATTCATATTTATATGCCGCCCTTCTCCGAAGACTCAGGGCGGCTTACAATTTTTGGGATACAACCCAGTGTGCTCAGCAATAGCCTTCATTCCATTGTATATGCCTGCTTATTACTAAGTGGCATTTTTACAAAGTCAGCTTATTGTCCCCAACAATCTTGGGTCCTCAATTTACCTACCCCAAGAGGATGGAAGGCTGAGTCAACCCTGAGCCTGGTGGGATTCGAGCCTGCACTAATTGCAGGCAGCTGGAGCTAAGTGCTAGGCATTTAACAGCCTGCACCACCAAAGCTCTTAAATTTGACTGCAACTTAGAGGCAAATGAGCTTACCAACATTACAGACAACCGAAAGAGAGCAATCTTCCTTAGCAACTATGGCAGGGAAGTCTTCGAGACGGCTCATGCCATCATCGCTCCAGATCCCCTGCAGACAGTCCCATGGGCCACGTTAATACAGAAACTGACCCAGCACTATGCTCCCAAACCTTCCTGCATTGCAAGGCGGCATGCATTTTACCGGAGAGACCAAGTAGAGGGTGAATCCATAAGTTGCTATATGTCTGCACTTCGAAACGCTGCCTTGTATTGCAAATTCCGCGATCCAGATGAGATCCTCCAAGACCGGTTAGTGAGTGGCATCTGAGACATAAGGCTACAAAGACGCCTACTCGCCAGGGGCACCCTCATGCTAAAGGAAGCCCTAGACGAGGCTGTCGCCTCAGAACAGTCAGAAGAAATCCAAACAGAAAAGTCAAACAGCCTGAAAACTGCAAGGCGGGCCACCACGGTCCATCACGAGGAAACCGAGGACAGAGGGTGAGGTGAGGACACAGACGATAGTGAGGAAGATGTGCACAAGATGAGAGTGGCACCCCCCCTAGGCATGACAGAGACAGGGAGCATAAGACGGCACAGTGCATGGGTTGTGGGGGAAACCACCTGAGGGCAGCGTGCCGACATAAAAACACAATCTGCAGGTGGTGCAGAAAAAAGGACACATAGCACACGTCTGCCGTGCAGCTTTCCCAGAAGCCACACTTCCAAGCACAGAGAAAGGCAGTTTGAACCGTCCACACAACGGGAAGCAGAGCCAACTAAAAGGAAAGAACAGGGAAGAGGACTGTTTCATTGTCCGCACAAACCCATGACCCGTGGAAACAATAAGCCACCAATCTGGAAGCATTCCAAGCAAGAAAATACGTGTGACTGTTGACATCGAGGGGGCACCATGTAGGATGGAGGTGGATACGGGGTCGGCTACAACCATCATATCACAAACCACACTAGATGACATCATAGTCAAGAAGAAACAGCAGAAGTTCAAGCCCAGCCGCATGAGGCTCCGGGACTATCAGGGAAACAACATTCCCACCTCAGGCAGTGGCAAATTCTTTGTCAAGTATGGCCAGTTTGCTGGATACCTACCGTTAGTCATTACCAAGGGATCCTTGCCTAGCCTTTTAGGACTGGACTGGTTTGCATCCTTGGGGTTGGGAGTCACAGGTATCCATGCAATGACTACAAAAACGGCTAAAGACTTGAGTAAAGAGTTTGCAGACATGTTCAACGGCGCATTGGGGGAATACAAGGGCAAGCCAATATCCTTCAGCCTAGACCCACAAGTGGCACCCATTAGATTGAAACTGAGACGGGTACCATTTGCGTTGAAACCAAAGATTGACGAACAGCTGGACAAGTTGGTCCAGCAAGCAGTTCTAGAACCTGTCGATCACGCGTGGTGAGAGACCCCAATAGTCACACCCATGAAGCCTGATGGGACAGTACACATTTGTGCCAACTATAAGTGCACAATAAACAAGGCGCTATAACAGAGCACGTACCCCATCCCAGTGATACAACATCTGCTACATTCACTGGAAGGCGGAAAAATTTTCACGAAGCTCGATCTCGCCAAGGCCTACCAGCAACTCCCTGTTGACGATGAGACAGCTGAGGCCCAGACAATCATCACACACTGGGGGGCATTCCATTGCAAACGACTGCAGTTTGGGGTGAGTGTTGCTCCCGGACTCTTCCAGAATCTGATGGACAGGATGCTGCATGGAATACCGGGAGTTTGTTTGTTTGTTTGTTTGTTTATTTATTTATTTATTTATTTATTTGGTCTTATATGCTGCCCTATCTCCCTAGGGACTCAGGGCGGCTCACATAAAAAACACACAATACAAAAGTTAAAAGGAATTAAAAGATTATTAAACCCAATTTGACCAAATAAAGTATTTAAAACCTCATCACATGACACTTAAAACTAAGACCCCACCCCTCAGTCCAGGCCGGTTTGTTCGAATAACCAAGTCTTTAGGCCGCGGCGGAAGAAGCGGAGGTCAGGGGCCAATCGCAGCTCCAGGGGAAGCTAGTTCCATAAAGTGGGCACCCCCACAGAGAAGGCCCTACCCCTAGGGACCGCCAGCCGACATTGTTTGGCCGACGGTACCCCAAGGAGGCCCTTTCTGTGGGCACGCACCGGGCGATGGGTATTCAATGCTGGCAGGAGACGTTCCTGCAAGTACCCCGGCCCTAAGCCATATAGGGCTTTATAGGTAAGTACCAGCACCTTGAATCTCATGCGGAGGGCAACCGGCAACCAATGCAACTCGTGCAGGAAGGGTGTAACATGGGAGTATCGGGATACCCCCATTACAACCCACGTGGCCGCATTCTGCACCAGTTGAAGCCTCCGAGTGGTCTGCAAGGGCAGCCCCATATAGAGAGCATAGCAGTAGTTGACCCGGGACGTAACGAGAGCATGAGTGACCGTGCAAAAGGCATCTTGGTCCAGGTAGGGGCGCAACTGGCACACCAGGCGAACCTGGGCGAATGTCCCCCTGGTCACGGCTCCCACCTGCTCCTCCAAACTGAGCCGTGTATCCAGGAGGACACCCAAGTTGCGAACCCTTTCCATGGGGGGCAACACCTCTCCCCCCATGCCTAGAGGTGGAACATCCTGGATCATCTGAGATGCCGGTACGCATAGCCACTCGGTCTTGGCTGGGTTGAGCTGGAGCCTGTTTCTCCCCATCCAGATCTGCACCGCTTCCAGGCAACGAGACATCACGGTGAGGGCATCACTGAGTTGGTTTGGGGTGGAGATGAAAAGCTGGGTATCATCAGCATACTGATGATACCTCACCCCCAAACCATGGATGATCTCACCCAGCGGCTTCATGTAGATGTTGAACAGGAGGGGAGAGCACCCCACAAGCGAGGGGCTGCAGAGCCGACCTCTGCCCCCCTGCCAACACTGATTGCAAACGCCCCAAGAGGTAGGAGGAGAACCACCGAAGAACAGTGCCTCCCACCCCCAACCCCGCGAGGCGTCACAACAGGATACCATGGTTGATGGTATCAAAAGCCGCTGAGAGGTCTAATAGGACTAGGACAGAGGAATATCCCCTGTCCCGAGCCCTCCAGAGATCATCCATCAGTGTGTCCAATGCCATCTCTGTGCTGTACCCGGGCCTGAAACCTGATTGGTACGGATCTAAGTAGGCAGCTTCCTCCAGGAACCTCGGAAGCTGACATGCCACTACACTCTCAACAACCTTTGCTACAAACCGAAGGTTGGAGACTGGATGAAAGTTGTTCAAAACGGCTGGGTCCAAGGCAGGCTTCTTGAGGAGGGGCCTCACCACCGCCTCCTTCAAGGTGGCCAGGAAGGACCCCTCCCCCAACAAAGGGTTGACAACCTGGAGCCAGTCTCATGTAACCTCCCGGGCAGCATAAACCAGCCAGGAGGGACACGGGTCCAATAAACACATGGTGGAACTCAGCCTCCGCATGGCCCTGTCCACTTCATCTGGAGTCACAGGGTCAAACTCATCCCAGGTCATAACAACAAGACCCGACACTACTCCCTCGTCAGACTCTAGCCAGTGGGAGTTCAAGCCGGCCCGGATCTGAGCGATCTTGTCCGACAGATGCTGACTAAATTCCTTGGCCTGTCCCTGCAAAGGGTCCCCCTCCCCCTGATTCAGGAGGGAGTGAGTGACCCTGAACAGGGTGGCTGGGCGATTCTCTGCGGATGCAATGAGAGCGGAGAAGTAAGAAGACTTCACCGCTCTCATTGCCGCCAGGTAAGTATCTCAACTGGGATCAGTCAGATTTGGAACGACTGGACCTCCAACTGCTCTCTAGGCCCCTCCTCCAGCGCTTCATCTCCCGGAGCTCCACAGAAAACCAAGGAGCTAACCAGCATCTGCGACAGGTCAGGGGCCGCAAAGGGACAACTCGGTCAAGAGCCTCTGAGGCAGCCTTTTGTCAGGCATCCACCAGGGCCTCGGTCAAGTTGTGAGTAAGGAGGCAGGAAACAACCCAAGCACTGATTGAAACCCCTCAGGGTCCATCAGGCTCCTGGGACAGAACCACCTGGTCGGTTCCATGTCCCAGCAGCATGGAGTGATGTGATGGAAGCCTAGCCGAAGGAAGAAATGATCGGTCCATGACAGGGGTTGAGTAGTTGGTAATTCCCACCCCCCCAGATCATTATACCACTATCCGGAGATAAAAACCAGGTCGAGTGTGTGTCCACCCTCATGGGTTGGACCCTGAATTATTTGGGTCAGGTCCATAGCTGTCATGGAAGCCATGAACTCCGTCTCCAGCCCTGATGTCCCACCCAGAGAGGGGAGGTTGAAGTCCCCCAAAACAATAAGCTTAGGGAACTCTACCGCCACTCCCGAGAGGACGTCGAGCAGCTCGGGCAGGGCCGTTGTCATGCAGCTGGGAGAAAGGTATGTGAGCAACAGACCCAACTGACCCCCAGGGCCCAGCCTCAGGAGGAGAGACTCACACCTGCCTATCTGCAGGACAGTGACCTCCCTTGGACAAAGGGACTCCCTAATAACCACCGCCACTCCCCCGCCCCTACCCTGGGCCTGAGGTTGGTGTAGCACCCGGAAACCTGGGGGGCTTAAATCACACAGAGGGACCCCCCCCCTCTGGTCCCAACCAGGTCTCCGTGATGCAAGCCAGGTCCGCGGCCTCCTCCTCAATCAATCCATTGATGAGGGGGGCTTTATTACAGTTGTCCCGTATTTCGATGATGTCCTAATTTCAGCAGCAAACAAACCTGAATTAATGGACCATTTACGAGCAGTACTTAAGAAGTTTCAACAGGCAGGGCTTAAGGTAAAAAAGGAAAAGTGCCTGGTTGCTGTGGACCAGGTAGAATTCCTTGGATATCTTATTAACGTGGCTGGCCTACACCCCACCAAGGAAAAGACACAGGCGATCAAACAAGCTCCAATGCCCATGAACAGAACAAAGCTCCTGCAGATTTGGTCCGCACCTGGAGGGCTGCTCATTGATATGGCCCTAATGTTAAGAAGACTCCACGCAGGTTCTCCTTCAGATGAGCTGCCCCAATACGAGTTTGGGAGGCTCTTTTATTGGGTGAGTATAGGCAGGGTTTAGCAAATACACGTTACAAATCATGCCATATAAGGTATTTTAGCTATATATGTTACCACAGTAAATTTTCCTATACAAGCTTCACTTTTGTGCGAGTAAGGTATAGAAACGTTGCTGTTTGTGGTTTCGTGGTTAGAACGGGATATGTAGAAAAGACAGATAGTGCAGCTACATTTTCTGCTGCTAACTTCCTGTACATGGTCCGACTCTGATAAGAATCTACACATACAGGTTACACAAAGGTTACATGTCAAATACAAAAGCAAGGGTTATATATGTCTAATACAAAGCAAAGGTTAAAGATGTCAAATACAAAAATGACTTAATGGATCTTCGCCACAAGCTCCAAGTCTTCCTGGGGCGCCTTAACTTCTACAATGTTTTCCTGAGACAGAAAGCATCCATCGCAGAACCATTACACTGTGTGCTCAATAAGAAAACTCTATGGGCCTGTGGGCAGAAGGAAGCACTAGCCTTCAAACAGATCAAAGACTTGCTAACTTCAAACAGCGTACTAGTTCAGTACAATGAGACCATACCGCTAACCCTGATTTGTGATGCCTCTCCATACGGTGTCGGAGCCATCCTGAGCCGCAAGTTCCCAGACGGCACGGAGGTGCCTGTCGCATTTTTTTTGAGAACACTGTCTGGGGCAGAGAGAAATTACAGTCAGCTAGACAAAGAGGCGCTGGCTGCTGTCGCGGGGATTAAAAGATTCCACAAGTACATGTATGGATGGAAGTTTGAGCTTATAACTGACCACAAACCGTTATTAGGCCTCCTCACGGGTGACAGGCAAACATTGCAAATCCTGTCCCCACACATGATTCAGTGGACTGAACTCCTAGAGGCCTATCAGTACAAGCTCATACACCACCCGGGCTCGAACATAAGCAACGCGGACGCACTGAGTAGATGCCCATTGGCACAACAAGTGGAAGACCATGCTTCAATTGCAACAGTACTACTAGTCGAGACTCTACAAGTGGGACTGATCACCGCCACCAAAGTGGCCAAAAAATCCAAAGAAGACCCGACCATAGCACAGGTACTGACCTGGGTGTGGAGGGGGTGGCCTAACAAGTCAACAAGTACGGCATTTAGGCCATTTAAAGCGAGGCAACACGAACTAGTTAGTTAGTTTATTAGACTTGTATGCCGCCCTCTCTCCCTAGGGACTCAGTGTGGCTCACAATATAAAATCACAATACAAGAAATAAATTAATTAAAAATAATTAAATTACAAGCCCAATAAATCTAAAAACCCGTAAAATTTAGTTAAAATTCCCTTGAAAAACTTGAACTATCAGTACAGAAGGGTTGCCTACTGTGGGGGAGCCATGTAGTGATACCCCACCAACTGAGAGAATCGTTGCTGCAGACGCTACACGAAGGACATCCTGGGATTGCCGCATGAAGGTGTTAGCTCGTAGTTATCTGTGGTGGCCATCCATGAATAAAGACATCGAACAGTGGGTCACCTGCTGCAAACCATGTCAAGAGATGTGACCATCACCCCCTGTCACACCACCACGAAAATGGGAGACGCCAAGAGGTCCATGGTCCAGATTACATGTCAACTTTGCCAGGCCAGTACATGGTAAATACTTTTTAATTATCGTCGACGCCTACTCCAAGTGGTTGGAAGTGGCCGTCATTTATTTATTTTATTTATTTTATTTTATTTGGACTTGTATGCCACCCCCTCTCCCAAAGGACTTGGGGCAGCTCACAACTAAAATACGAACAATAAATAATTTAAAAAACAATTAAACCCAAACAAGCCCAAACAACTAAAACCCAATTTAAAACACACCCCCCCCCCAAAAAAAAGTCAGTCCAGCCCAGCCTGCTCAAACAGCCAGGTTTTTAGATCGCGGTGGAAGGAGGGGAGATCAGGAGCCAAATGGAGCTCCAAGGGTAGTTGGTTCCACAAGGCAGGAGCCGCTACAGAATAGGCCCTCCCCCAGGGCACTGCCAGTCGACACTGTCTTGCGGATGGCACCCCAAGGAGTCCCCGTCTGTGCGCACTCCCACAAATACCCCAGACCCAAGCCATGTAGGACTTTGAATGTTAATAATAATACCTTGAATCTCACCCAGAGGGCAACTGGCAACAAATGCAGCTCGCGCAGGAGGGGCGTAACATGGGAGTATCGGGATATTCCCATCACAACCATGACGCATTCTGCACCAGTTGAAGCCTCTGGGTGGTATGCAAGGGCAGTCCTAAATAGAGAGCATTGCAGTAGTTGAGTCGGGATGTGACAAGTACGTGAGTGACCGTACGAAGGGCATCTCGGTCCAGGTATGGGCGTAGCTGGCGAACCAGCCGAACCTAGGCAAAACCCCTCCTGGACATGGCCCCCACCTGCTCCTCCAAACTGAGCCATGAATCCAGGAGGACCCCCAGGTTTCACACCCTATCCACAGGGGGCAACACCTCTCCCACCATGACCAAAGATGGAACCTGCTGACTGATCCGAGATGCCGGTATGCACAGCCACTCAGTCTTGGCCGGATTGAGCTGCAGCCTGTTCCTCCCCATCCAGATCCGTACCGCATCCAGACAGCGGGACATCATGGAGAGGGCATCACTGATTTGGTTCTGGGTGGAGATGAACAACTGGGTATCATCAGCATACTGATGATACCTCACCAAACCAGGATGATCTCACCCAGCGGCTTCATATACATGTTGAACAAGAGGGGCGAGAGGACCGACCCCTGAGGGACCCCACAAGTGAGAGTCCTCGGAGTCGACCTCTGCCCCCTTGCCAACACCGATTGCGAATGCCCCAAAAGGTAGGAGGAGAACCACCGAAGAACAGTGCCCCTCACTCCCAACCCCTCGGGGTGCCGCAATAGGATACCATGGTCGATGGTATCCAGCTGCGCTGAGAGAGAATAGGACCAGGACAGAGGAAAATCCCTGTCCTGAGCCCTCCAGAATCATCCAGTGGTGACCAATGCGTCCTGCGTGCTGTACCCCGACCAGAAGCGATTGATACGAATCTAGATAGTCCACATCCTCCAGAAAAAGCGGAAGCTGCACGAGCAACCACGCTCTCAACAACCTTTGCCAAAAGGTTGGAGACTGGGCCGAGTTGTTTAAAATGGCGGGTCCAGGTAGGCTTCTTCAGGAGGGTTTCACCACCATCTCTTTTCAGGTGGTGGGAAAAGAACCCTCCTGCTGAAGCATTAACCACTGCCTGGAGCCAGCTGTCGTGACCTCCCTGGCGGCATGCCATCCAGGAGGGCCGGGTCCAACAAACACATGGTGGAGCTCAGCCGCATAAATCCTGTCCACTTCATCCTCAGAAACAGGATGAAACTCAGCCCAGAAGATGTGGTCCAGACTCTAACCCCCCCCTCTCTCCGACTCCTGCCAGAGTTCAACCCTCCCGAATCGGCGACTTTATCCAGCAGATGTTGACCAAATTCCTCAGCTACCTGCAAGAGTCCACCCTCACAAAACTGTCAGAGGCACATGACTCTAAACAGGGCAGCCGGGCGGTCATCTGCGGATGCTATGAGAGTGGAAAGGTAGACCCTCCTCACAGCCCCCCACAGCTGGTAAGTCCTAATAGGCTCTTAACTGGGCTTGGTCAGATTCAGAACAGGTCAACCTCCACCTGTTCTCTAAACCCCTCCTACGCCACTTCATCTCCCGGAGCAACTCTGTAAATCAAGGAGCTACCCGGGATCTGTGGCAAGTGAGGATGCAAGAGGACAACTTGGTCGAGAGCCTCGGTGGCAGCCTGTTGCAGGCAGCGCCAGAGCCTCAGCCCCGAGCTGTGGATAAGGGAGGAAGCAGGACCCCAGTTCTGCCTGGAACCTCTCAGGGGTCCATCAGGCACCTGGTAGGAACCATCTCGGTGGCTCCTCATCCCAGCAG
>SOZL01001539.1:0-47758 GCA_009733165.1 Naja naja
CGCGTAATATTAGTGAGAAGAGGAGGAGACCAAATGGGAAGGGGAATAAAACTAATATCAATGAACATCAATGGACTAAATAGTCCAAACAAAAGGAAAAAAATATTCGGTGATTGGAAAGACAAAAATGGGATATAATATGTTTGCAAGAAGTCCACATAAAAGAACAGGACAAAAGGTATCTTGAGAATAGAAAACTTGGAAAAGCATTTATGGCTTTAGCAGTGGAAAGAAAAAGAGTAGTACTATACACAAAAGAGGATTTGAATGCAAAATTGATATACAATGATACAGAGGGAAGAATATTAATGGTGGAAATAGAGATACATAATAAGAAAACCTTAGCTGTTGGAATCTATCAAAACAAAATCAAAATTTTACAAAAAGTTATCTGAGAAACTGATAGAAATTGGCAATCAAGGATTTGTCTGATGGGGATACAATGCAATATCTGATAATAGGCAAGATTATGAATCGAATGTAAACAATATCAAAAGCGAAATATGTTACAAAAATATTTTTGAAATGGTAGATGAATTTGGATTGGAAGATATATGGAGAAAAGGAACCCACAAAGTACACAGTATACTTTCCACTCCAGCCCGCACAAATCCTGGTCCAGAATAGATATGATTTGGATAAATAGTGAATTAAATAAAGAAATTTTGATACAAAAATTTTAACAAATATATGGGCTGACCATAACCCAATGTCCTTAATTTGGAAAGAAGGGGAAGGAAAGAGCGAAGATGGTCACTAAATTCTCAGATCCTGAAAGAAGAAAAATATTTGCAAAAATTAGAGAGGAATTAATAAGCTTTACAATTTTAATAAAAAGAAGATACATCCTTACAAAACATGTGGGATACAATTAAAGCTTATACCAGGGAATATCAATTGCATATCTATCAAATAGAAACAAGGAAAGATGGAAGAAACAAGATGAATTAATAAAAGAAATTGCAAAATTAGAGAATAAACAAAAGAGAGGCCAGATAGTGAGCAGACCAAAGGCAGATTAACAAAAAACATGAACTTAATATACTGGAGCAAGAGGAACTCCTCAGAAAATTACAATACACAAAACAAAATTACTTTGAATATGCAAATAAACCGGGAGATGGCTAGCATACAAATTGAGGAAAGAGGAAAAGAAAAGAAACGATACAATATTTAGAGAATGAAAATGGAGATCTTGAGGTTGATCTGGAAAAAAAAGAAATTGCAAGAAAATATTTGAGGAATTATATAAACAAGAAAAGGTAGAAGTGTCTAAAATAAAAGAATATCTAGAGAAGGAAATATACAGGAACTTACTGATGAAGAAAGAGATCTGTTAAATAAAGAGATAACAATAGATGAATTAAAGAAAGCAATTCAGAAGCAAAAAATAATAAAACACCAGGTCAGATGGATATCAAGTGAATATTATAAAAGATGGGAGATATATTAAATAATACTTTCTTAGAAGTATGTAATGAAGCATTAGGTAAAGCCAAAATTCCCAATACTTGGAAGGAGGCATATATAACACTCATACCTAAAGAAGATACAAACAGTAATCAAATCAAAAATTATAGACCAATATCGCTTTTAAATACTGACTATAAAATTTTCATGACAATTATGGCACAAAGATTAAAAGGAATTATTAGTGGGAAAATTAGCACAGACCAAAATGGATTTTTGCGAGAAGACAGATTAGACATAATATAAGAATAATAATAAATACATTAGAATATTATGAAAGCCACCGAGCAATCAAATGGCCCTAATCTTTTTAGATGCACAGAAGGCATTTGATAATTTGAATTGGGACTTTATGAAACAACAATTTAATAAAATGAAATTAGGACAAAATTTTGAAGGAATGATAAATGCAATATCTGATACCCAAAAAGCAAATATATTAGTAAATGGCGAGACCACTAAAATGTTTAAAATAGAAAAGGGGTCAGACAAGGTTGTCCACTATCACCACTACTATTTATTACAGTTTTAGAAACACTATTAATTAGAATTAGGGAAATGAAAATATAAAAGGCGAAAATTAGAAATCAAGAATACAAAGCATGAGCATTTGCAGGCGATATGGCTTTCATAATAGAAGAACCTTTAGAGACAGGCCGATTTTAATGAAAGAAATAAATGATTTTGGGAATTAGCAGGCTTAAAGGTAAATAGGGAAAAACCAAATTGCTAGTTAAAAATATGATAATCTCTAAACAAAAGAGGCTTGAAGAGATTATGGGATTACAAATAGTAAATAAAATAAGATATCTAGGAATTTGGATAAGGGCAAGAACAATGATGCTGTGGGAGGATAATTATATAAAAATTTTAAAACAAATCAAAAGGATCTAGAAAATTGGAATAAATTGCAAATATCCTTCCTTGGGAGGATTGCAACAATTAAAATGAATATTCTTCCCAAAGTTTTATTTCTTTTCCAGACTATTCCAATACTAACAAATAAGAAGTTTTTATGGAATTGAATAAGATGACAATGAAGTTCATTTGGATGGGAAAAAGGGCAAGGATAAAGAGAATATCTTCAAGGCGATAGAAGTAGAGGAGGACTGGGACTGCCAGATTGGGAAATCTATTACAAAGCCGAGTCTGCTATGGACAAAAGAATGGGTCAGATTAGAAAATAGGAGAATATTAACACTTGAGGGGCATGACCTACAAATAGGATGGCATGCACTTCTATGGAACCCGACGGATAAAAGACAAAACATACTACAAAACATATAATCGTAATGCATTGATTAAAAATTGGGCTGAGATAAGAAAGAAAAATTATACGAAAATACCAAGGTGGTTTTCAGCAATGGAAGCAACCTTTAATCCAAATACAATGGATTTGAATAAAAACTTAAATATTACCAGATACTGGATACAGATGGAAAACTAAAAACAAAACAAGACTTGGAGATGGAAGGCATATCAATAGATAATTGGGTCTATTTACAAATTAAATCAAGATATAATAAAGACATAAAGGAATATGGGATAGAAACAAAAATACAAATCTGGACAAAATACTTTTGGGATTAGAGGAAAAGTTGATATCCAAATTATATAAATTATTGTTAGAACAGGAAAGAGTGGGACAATTAGTAAAAGGATCAATGGTAGCCTGGGAGCGAAATATAGGATACAAATTAGATTTAAATGATTGGGAAGATATTTGGGAAGAAAATTTAAAATATACAAAGTCAGTGGTACAAGGAAAACCAATATAAAATGATGTACAGGTGGCATTTGGCCCCGGCTAGACTGGCAAAAATATTCCCGGGCAAATCCAAACTGTTGGAAATGTCAGGACAAAATAGGAACCTACTACCATGTGTGGTGGACATGCCCTAAAATTAAAAATATTGGACAGGAATTAAAAACTGGATTGAGGATGTGATGAATTGTGAGCTGGAGTGGAAACCAGAACTGTTTCTACTTGGAATGATAAAGAAAAATTTCCTCCAAAAGACAAATACCTGATTGCACACCTGTTAACAGCGGCTCGAATCGTTTTAAGCATAAAAATGGAAAGAACCTACAATTCCACCTATACAAACTGTAATAAACAAAATGTATGAATGTGTTGAAATGGAGAGACTAACTCTCAAATTAAATGGAAAAGAAGATACAGATTATTACAAGATATGGGAAAAGTGGTATAATTGGATGGAACATAAAAATGAAGGAAATGGAAATGTTGGAAAATAGAGTGCTATTTGAAACATTAGAATATTAGAATTCATAGAAGCAGGAGATAGAGATGTAAGGTGATATAAGAACTCGAAAGAGGTGATAAAAGGAAACTTCACAATAGAGATTAAACCAAGCGAATATTATTAGAAGAAATATTTATGATTATACAAGACTGTAACTGCTTACGGAAAAAACATTTCCGATCTGCAACTAATGTGTGATGTATTTTTATTCATATGTGACTGTATGTTTGTTTGTTGGTGTGTCTTTTTATATTGTAAATAAACTTTTCTAAAAAAAAAAAAAAAAGAAATTGTAAAAGAAACAATGATACTATGGATGAGAGATTTTGGTCATAACATAAATTTGGAAGATTGGCGAAATATCTGGATTAGAAATAAAAAAATAACTTTAGCAATTCTATACAAGGTGGCACGTAACACCAACAAGACTAGCCAAAATAAATAATAAACTCTCACCTATTTGTTGGAAGTGCAACAAGGATAAAGGCACTTACTATCATATATGGTGGCGTTGCAGAAAGGCCCAGGAATTTTGGAATCAAATACATAAATGGTTACAAGAATTTTGTGATGAGGAGATATATTTTACACCAGAATTTTTTCTACTTGGAATTACAAATAAGACATACCCAAAAGACATTTTCTTCTTAATGATCCATATTGTTACAGCAGCAAGGATGGCTTTTGCACAAAACTGGAAAAACACTGAAACTCCAACGGAAGCAGAATTACTAAGGAAAATTATTGTGTGCACGGAGATGGACAAATTGACTATGGAGACTAAAAACAAGGAAGAAACGGACTATTATAAAATATGGAACAATTTTTATGGATGGCTTGATAGGAGAAAGATCCAATAGCTCTTTCTAAACTGGACTTGATAAACATTGGACAATGAGTGACACGAGCTTAGCAATACCTGGTTCAAATTTAATGTATGTTTTGCATTTGGTTATGTGTTGTTTTATGTTTATGTCTGTTTGTGTGTGATTATACAATAAAAATTTGTATTTAAAAAAAAAGAGCTCAAATTGACCGTATCACTAACAGCATCATTGTCATCATCGCTTACAGGATCAATAAGTGATCATTAGTGATGACAGGTCTAATAAATACAGGTGGGGTAAGCACAGGACTTGGAGGAGGAGTTGGTGATTTCTTTGTGGATGCAGTGGGTGATTCCACGACTGTTGGGTTTGTCCTTTTGGATGTGGATGGCCCATGAGTGTCATCTGGTGAAGACTTGGATGGTTTTATTTTTAGCTTGGTGGATGAGTCTGTATCTCTCAGCCATTCTCCTTCAGTTGTGTTTCCAATGTTTCTCATATGCTGGTCATTCAACTGTGATTCTAGTTGTACCAACTCTTGGGCTTTTTTGACTCTATCTTCAATGTACCTGTGGGCTTCTTCGTTTTCGGCTTCATCATTATGTGCTGTCTCCCGTGTATACATCAAATCATGGTCAGAAATGCCAAATATATCCAGCGTGTGGAGGTATGCAATGTGTTCATCCAACTCTGTGTCTGTTTTTCTTTGGGTGGCATGTAAGAACTGCAATTGTAGCTGTGTGGCTGAGCTTCGCGTGTCTTCCAATATGAACAATTCTTTTAGCTCTTGCATAGTGAAATAGCGATAGGGATTTTTCTTATCACCTGTGCTTTGACGTATTAAGGAATCCTTGAAGACTTGCCTTCTATAGATCTTCTCTTCAACTGTCCCACAGGTAATCAGCCGGTAGATTATGACATTCTCTTTTTGGCCAATCCTGTAAGCTCGGTCCACAGCTTGGGCATCTGTCGCTGGATTCCAGCTAGGATCAAAAATCACCACCCGGCTAGCAGCTGTTAAGGTTAAACCAGTCCCACCAACTTGAGTAGTAAGCAAAAGGACAGAGTAGTCTGCACCTTTCTGAAACATGCCAATTCTCTTCTCTCTTTCTGCCAACTGGGTCACTGTCCCATCAATGCGCATGAGCTTAAAGCCCCTGTGAGTTAAGACCCGCTCTATAATATCCAACATTTTTTGCGATAGGGAGAACACCAGAGTTCTATGTCCCTCATACTGCAGTCTTTCCAGCAGCCAAGGACGCTCAACTTTCCAGACTCCTGAATCAGCATCTCATCAGAAACATGCTCAATACTCCTCTTCATGTCTGGGAGCTCACTGGGCTCATTTTCACCAACTTTTTCGCTATCATTGGATGCTTCCAGCCCTAGTTGACTACATGCTTGATTTGACAAGAGCCTTGGGTGATCACACAGCTTCTTCAGGATAGTCAGTTCAGCCAGTGGGGACCTGGTGGACAACAACAGCTCCTTGATATGTTCCAAGGATATAAAATTTCTATATATTTCTTCTTGTACAGGTGCTAAGAACACCCATACAATGAACTCATTCTTTCGAGGAAGGGAAGGCATGACAGGAGCAACATCTTCACTTTGGTTTTCAGGAAGATGGTTTGGATGCTCAGGCTTCTTCTTCTTCTGGAGCTCATCTTTAGTCCGTCTCAGAAACAAACTCTTTCCCACCAAAGCTAGAAAGCTGCTTCCAGTTGTTGAGGAACATCTGGTAGGTTGTGAGCAAGATGCCCTTTCTACTCTGGATCCTCTCCAGATACCTGTTTTGTTCAGCTTTGTTGGTCCCATGGAAAGCTTTCACTCGCAGGCCTGGGGTCCACTTGGCAAACTCTTTCGCCCAGTTGTTAAGAAGGGTGGCTGGGAGAATCAGCAACACGAACGAATGAGTTCTCGTCAAACATCCCAGAGAGGAAGCGATGATCTGAATGGTCTTCCGAGTCCCATGTCATCTGCCAGGATGCCGCCCTTCTTTTTGTCTTGATATAACTTGTACAGGAAAGCAACCCCTTCTCTCTGATAGTCAAAAAGCTTATCGTGCATTTCTGCATACAGCATGAGTCCGCTCTGACACACATCCACAAAGTTGTCGTTGTCCTCTTCCTCCACTTGCAGAGAAGCAAGGGCTTCCTCCAACTTTTTAATGTTCACGGTCAGCTTTTCGCTGAAATGGATTTTAAGAGCCTGTTGGAACAATTGGAGAGATGCTTCCAGGTTCCCACTTCTGGCTTCCTGCTTGGCTTGGGACAGACATCTGTAAGATCAAGAGACAGTTCTGTAGTCATGAAGGGACATGATAATAGTAGCACAGGTAGAATTGGTGGGGCATAATAAGAGAATCAGTAGAATTAGTTTAATTTGCTATTTCGCTTCTGTAAGAATTGCTTTGCTTCTGTAAGAATTAGAATTGCCTTTGCCATTTGTTTCTACCAGTGATCCAAAACCTAGTATCTTGGGGTTTTTTGCACAAATCATTGCCTGGTGCATATCTCAGACAAGAAGTGGGGAATGTCATGACCTGGCAGAGTTCAAACATTGGCAAATACCTGTGTTCCGAGGCCCCCAGCGTCCCTGTTCCTTGCTGCACTGGCAAAGGAGAGCTTGGACACACAAGGTTACAAGGAAGGTCTAGTTTAGTTTAGTTTACTTTATTGACTTTGCACCTCATACAACGAAATTAAATACCATCTTCAGTGTCATTATGACTATGAAAATAAACACACATCCTTCACACTCTGCACATTGAATTGAAAACCCCTGATACTGCAATTGTGTTGCACTATACAGTAGAATTCAATAGACTTCCTGCCCTGGGATAGAAGGTGTTTTTCAGCCTATTTGTCCTTGATTTTATTGTCCTGTACCATCTGCTAGATGGTAACAGTTTAAAAAAAATGTGCCAGGAGGTCAGAGTTGGGTAGACTGCAGGTATAAAATGTTCATCACATCCTCCCTAAGTTTTTCCCTTGCATGCTTGCTGCCTGTATGCTGCAGGAAATTGTCCAGCAATTTTGTTGTGCAAAATAAAAGCTGTTACTTTTTCCAAGTTTCTTCTTGGGTCTCTCTTTGCCATTCTGGTGGCTCAAGTACATTTGGGGACCTTTACAGGCAGAAACACACACACAAAAAACTCTACTCAAATTTTGATTATGGATCAAAGGGGAATAAATTGAGGGATGTATAAGATAAAAGGGTGGCGAACTCTAATTGGTAATTAAAGGGGGATTTTTTTCAGAATTATTAGATTTAAGATGGAATTTACTGAATAATGAAATAAAAGGATAAAATTGCAAATGTGACAGATAAAAGTATAAAGGTATAATGAATTTAGAATTATAAATTGAAAATGGCTATAATAAGTGTAAAGAAAATAATAATGGAGAAAATTTACTGGAAAATGGAAGTAATGATATGATATAGAATTGAATGTGAAAGATAAATAGATACTAAGGTCATGTTTGTACTGAAGTATAAAAACCTGGAACCACGTTGTTCACTGAAAGATGTTTTTAAAATGTATATTAAAAACTCTACTCAAGGGCAGAAAAAAAAAGAACATGGAAGAGAATTATTTTAGTGCTCTCTGCCTGTGCAACGTAAGTGCCTTGGATTCAGAGGCGGGTGCTACCAGTGACACTTATTTCCAGGCTAGTAAAGGTAGTCCTTGACTTACAACAGTTCATTTAGTGACCATTTAATGTTAGAACAGCGCTGGAAAAAGCGACAGGACCATTTTTCACATGACTGTTGTGGCATCCCTGTGGTCACTTGATCAAATTAGGACAGTTGGTAACTAATAACTCACTTATATTTATATATTTATATTCATATTTATGGACCGGTTGCTTTTGTGGTGTGGAGACAATAACTTGGTCCTCAACACCGGTAAGACCAAGGAGCTCATAGTGGACTATATAGAAGGAATAGATCTGACATCCAGCCCTTGGTTATCGATGGACACCGAGTGGAGCAAGTGGCCAGTTTTAAGTTTCTGGGTGTTACCATAAAAGAGGACCTGACCTGGGGTGCTCACATTGCAGCACTGATCAAAAGGGCCCAGCAGAGTTTATCTTATCTGAGACTTCTCAGGAAACAACTGAATGAAAAACTGCTGGTGACCTCCTACCGCTGCACCATGGAAAGTATCTTAACTTACTACACACCTGTGTATGGTTTGCGAATTGCACAGTGGCAGATAGGACAGCACTCCAGAGGGTTAATGTCATTGCCTAGAGGATCATTGGTTGCCCTCTCCCCTCTTTGGAAGAGCCTTTTTTTTAACTATTACCATAGTACAGGATAATAAAAACAAGGACAAATAGGCTGAAAAACAGCTTCTATCCCAGGGCAACAGTTCTGTTGAATTCTACTGTATAGTGCAGTGTTGGTGCGGTGTTGGGGGTTTTCGGTTCAATGTGTGGAGGGTGAAGGATGTGTGTTTGTGTTTATTTTCATGGTCATGATGTGTACTGAAGATGGTGTTTGATTTCATTGTACGAGGTGCAATGACAACAAAGTAAAGTAAAATAAAGTAAAGTAAATAAACTAAATTTATGATGCTTGCAGCATCCCAGCATCACATTACCTCCATTTACGACCTTCTGATCAGCAAAGTTAATATGGGGAAACCAGATTCACTTACTAACCATGCTGCTAACTTAACAAGGCACTTAAACAAATGCGGTGGGAAAGGTCGTAAAATTCACTTAACAACTGTCAAAATTGACTTAACTGTCTCATTTAGTAACAAATGTTGGGCTCAGTTGTGGTCGTAAATGGAGGATCATCTGTATTAGCGCCATGTGAACCTGAAAATCTGAAAAGCCCACACCTTGAGACTTTCAAGAAGAGATTGGACTGCCATTTGTCAGAAATGATGGAGGGTCTCCTGCTTAGGCAATGGGGGAGTGTTGGACTAGATGACCTACAAGGTCCCTTCCAACTCTGATGATCTGATCTGATTATCTGATCTGTCCCAGGCTTGGTTGAGCCTTGCTGGATGATGATGTAATGAAAGGGCTTTGGGCAATTCCTATTATGGCTCTTACCTGAGGTAGATCTTTGTTATGCAAAATAAGCTGTCCCAGGCCTTAATGGCCTCTTAGCAAATGTAGGGGGTGGGCGGGCTGAATTTCTGCCTCTCTGAGTTTCTTTTAGGGGAAATATTCTGCCTTTTTAATATATCCTAAAATATTTCATTCCTCTAGGAGAGGGGTGGGTTTTAACTTCCAACATTTGGTTCACCACCCTGTACGGCAGTTAGCGGTTAACACACTGGCCTAGAAAACAGGAGACTGCCTCAGACATGAAAATCCAACAGGACAGACACAGACTTCAGAGGATAATTAGGACTGCAGAAAAAACAATTGCTACCAACCTACCTTCAATTGAAGACCTGTATACTGCACGAGTCAAAAAGGGCTGTGAAAATGTTTACAAACCCCTCACATTCCTGACATAAACTGTTTTAACTCCTTCCCTGAAAACAACGCTATAGAGCACTGCATACCAGAACAACTAGACACAAGGAGGATTTTCCTGAACACCATCACTCTGCTAAACAATAATTCTTTCAACACTGTCCAACTATTTACAAAGTCTGCACTACTATTACTATTAATCTTCTCATCACTCATCACCATTCCCCTCTCACTTGTGACTGTATGACTGTAACTTTGTCACTTGTATCCTTATGATTTATATTGACTGTTTCCTAGTATGATTTGATTGCTTATTTGTACCCTATGACTATTATTAAATGTTGTACCTGATGATTCTGGACTCTTGACGAATGTATCTTTTCTTTTATATATACTGAGAACATTTGCACCAAGACAAATTCCTTGTGCGTCCAATCACACTTGGCCAATAAAAGAATTCTATTCTGTTCTATTCTATTCTATTCTATTCTATTCTATTCTATTCTATTCTATTCTATTTCCTAGTATGATTTGATTGCTTATTGTACCCTATGACTATCATTAAGTGTTGTACCTGATGATTCTGGACTCTTGACGAATGTATCTTTTCTTTTATATATACTGAGAACATTTGCACCAAGACAAATTCCTTGTGCGTCCAATCACACTTGGCCAATAAAAGAATTCTAATTCTAATTCTAAAACTGAATGGGTGATTTTGGACCAATCCCCACTTTCAGCCCAACCCACCTCATATACTTGTGAGAAAAATAGGGGGAGTGTCTACAGGGGGGGGAACAAATGCTATGAGATGGGGAGAAAATGAAAGCTAAGAGAGTGAGCGCAGAATAGAGCTAGCATCCCAAGGTGCGAAAGGAAGAAAGTAGCTGCATGCCAGTCTACAATCAGAGCATCCATTAAAAAACAACAACCCTTATTCAAAACCAATTGGACCAAAGTGGGGTGGGGGGGACAAAAATGAGAAAGCCTTAAAGCAAGGAAAAGCTTTACTCGGAATTTTGACCTGCAAACTCCAGTTCTGTTTTTGCTTTCCTGTATATTGCTTAACCTTTAGTAAAGTATACCATTCTCACCAACTGGAGTCAAGGATCGTCCTTACTTAAAGGCCAGCAGTGGAGGCAGGGCCGATACCTTCGATCTTTTCCCCAAATGATTATTCTGCTGATCCCTGGCTTTGTCTAACCCTTAGCCACCTCCCATTGATGAAGGACCCCCATAGTATTTATGGAGATTCTCAATCATCTAGATTGTGATTGTCCCGAAGGTGCTTTTTGTTAGCAACAGAGAAAAATAATAATAAAAAAGTCTAAATCGCTTTTGAAAAAAAAAACATCTTTGGGGGAAAAAGGCAGGAAAAAAAGGAAGATGAATGCAAGGATGTGGAATCCCCCCTCAATCCTGCCAAGCCCATCTACAAAGAAACAGGTTTCCAGGAGCAAATCAGAGGGCGCCCCTTCTCCATACATGCTCTAAGGAAATACCATTGGTACTCTTCCATTTGTCCTGGATTCAAATCTGCGAGCTCCATCATGATTTTGCCTGAATGCGAACAAAACACAACTTTCTGGATAGTTCAAATTTAAATCTGCGCGCCGATGTGCCAGCCTACCCAACCTATCACTGAGAGGCATGCAAATAAACTGGAGGCGGGTTAGCCATTCAGGCCACTCCAAAGAAAAGAGGCGGAGTCGAGCAAAACATAAGTACTGAACCGGTAGTAACACCGGTAGATTCCCACCCCTGGACAGAAATGTGTAAAATGGCGGTATCTCTTCTGGAATTAAAAATGGAACTTGGAAGCATGAAAGAAACATTACAAGAAAGAGGTGAATCGTTGCTTTAAAATTCTTGGAAAACGTGATTTCAGAACATGAACAACAAAGACAAATGCCAGAGGAGGAGGTGGAGTTGACCAAAGAAGAGGCCATGTTTAACTCTCATCTGGAACAAAGAATTGTGAAAAGAAGAGGGGAAAGAGTGGGAAATAAAAATATGAGATGTAAGGAGGTAAATAAAAAAGGGGAATATCTGCAAAATTTAAAAAGGCAAAAAGAAACAGCAGAAAATTGAAGGGTGGAAGGATATTATAAATAGGGAGAGGGATAAAAACAAGTGGAAGAACAAAGGGGAAAAGGAAAAGAAGGGATAAGAAACAGGATCTGGAAAAAAAGAAATATGGGAATTGTAAAAAAATGAAAAGAAATTGTTTATTTAGAAGACAGACAATGGCTGATTAAAAATTAAAAGGGATTCTGCAAGGTGATGGGGGGTAGTATAAACATACTTAAAGCTATGAATATTGTAGGAAATAGGGATATATAGATTATTAAGATGAAAAATAGAACTGATATTCTTTGGTATTAGAATGTATGCTCTTTTCTCCTATGTACAAAGATGAATGGAATATGCTTACTAAATATACTGAAACAATTGAAATGAAATATGAGGAGGGCTGTAATGGAGTTGATATTTTCTAGTACTAGAATGCAGGCTCCTTTGCTTAAATGTACAAAGATGAATGGAATAATTAATGGAACACGTTTATGAAATATATTGAAATAACTGAAATGAAATATGAGGTGGGCTGAAATGGAATTAATATCAGGGCTCAGGATTAAGTGAATAGATTAATATGTTTTATTTTCTGAAATTGTAAATAAGTTTTATGAAATTAAGAAGGGGAAAAATCATGCAGAATCTGATTTAAAAGGTATATATGCTATGTAGTTTTAAAGGGATTATTAATTTCAATTTTCTAGGTAATAAAAGTTAAATGTTTAATGGGATTTAAAAGGGGAGATAATAAATATGTAAACTATAGAGGTGGCACACTTAAATTAGTAATTTAGGGGGGAAACTATTAAATGATTGTATTAAATTAGAATCTATGAAAGGATGCAATAAGAATATGTGATGAAATATGCAGATATGACAGATAAAAGTATTAAAGTATCATAATTGTGAAAATATGAGAAATACTGGTGATTTAAATAAGAGGAAAGCATTTTGAATAATATAATAAGAAAATGTATGAAAGCATTGCTGAGATAAGTTGAATGTAAAAGTCGAATATGTAACTGGTCATCTTTGTATGTAAATGTGGAAACCTGTAATCATGCTGTTCACTAAAAAGACATTTTTAAAATGTGGAAAACTGAAATAAAACTTTTTTTTTTAAAAAGAATTTTATGATGGCTACATAACCTCATCTGAATAGAAAAAAGCAAGGGCGAAAGAACAAAGACAGACAACAACAACTAGGAGAACAAAAGTAAAAGAGATGGAGAAGGAAAGTGAAAGCTGTCAATTAATATAAACAGATTGAATTCTCCCCTAAAAAGTGCGGGGGGAAACCTACCCGATTACAAAAATTGAAAGTAGACATAATTTGCCTCCTAGAAACCCATATAAAAAAACCACATTCTAAATTCCTGGAATATTCAAAAATTGAGAAATTATATTTTTGATCACCACAAAAAAAGAAAAGGGGTAGCTTTTTATCAGTCAAAATATTCTGCATTGGGATATTTGGAGACCTCCTTTCTTTTCTACATCTCCCCCCCATTCCATTTTTCCAGATTTGTGGGAGGACGGGCCCCCACCACTGTGAGAGGGTGGTGGAGGACTTGTCTTTTATGCTTTACCCTGCTGTGGTGAGAGAGCAGCAGGGTTGGCTATGATACCCCACTGGACTATCTATATACCCGGCGCTGGGAATCCCACTAGGGTGAGAGGATGGTGGATGGACTGTTATCTGCCCTCCCCCCAGGGTACTGTGAGAGGGTCCCCGGGGGGGGGGGAATCTGGTATCACTGCGGTATAATTTATCTGGACTTATTGGACATTTTCATCTGGCCTTAATTACCCATTTTCCATCTGATGGGTTGTTATGATCAAGACTTACATGGCTGCAACATTACAGGCCCTAGGGAAGGTCCCTCTATCCCTAGTGTGGCCTGTAGGACTATCCAAGGCCTACCTTGAGGACGGATCCTGGGATCCCAGAGGTGGCATCGCTGACAGGGGGGTGGGGTTTGGACGAAAGGGAAAAGGGGTGCCAAGACCTCCTTGTTAAATTTTTTAACTAAATTTTTAAGGGGTAGAGGGAGGGTGTCTGGGGAGGTATTGGCTGAACCTCTGCCCAGACTTATGGGAGCTCAGTCCAGCTTGGTTGTGGATCGGCTGGGGTAGGGGTGGGGGGGCTGGCTCCCGGGAACAAGGCAGGAATGGTGATTCCCAGGGTGATCAGATTCGGCAGGAGATGGAGAGGTGGGGGGCCATATCATGAGGGAGCGCGCCTCCGCTGTCTTCGAGCTGTGGCGCGCTCCGACCCCCATGCCTCTGCCCATTCTTCCGGGGGTTTGGGATCCGGAGCCCCTGGGCTCAGACTGGTGTATTTTAATGCCAGGTCCGTGGCTAATAAGGCATCCCTCCTCTGCGAGCTGATTGAGGAGAAGGCCACAGACCTGGCCTGTATCACTGAGACCTGGTTGGGGCCGGAGGGAGGTGTCCCTCTGGTGGACTTATGCCCCCCAGGTTTTCAGGTTTTACACCAGCCATGAGCTCAGGTAGGGGCGGGTGGTCAGAGTTATTCGGGAGACCTTGATTCCAAGGGAAGTCATTGTTCCCAAGATAGGCGGGAGTGAAACCCTTCTCCTGAGGTGGGGGCCTGGTGGTTGGATGGGTCTGCTGCTAACATACATCTCCCCCAGCTGTGTGGCAGCAGCCCTGCCTGGGTTTCTCGATATCCTCTCGGGTGGCGGTGGAATTCCCAGGGCTTATGGTCCTGGGTGATTTTAACCTGCCTTTCCTGGGGGGGGAGTGTCGGGTTTGGCCCAGGAATTCATGGCCTCCATGGGGGCCATGGGTCTGACCCAATTGATTCAAGGCCCAACCCATGAGGAAGGGAACACCCTCGACCTAGTTTTTGTCTCGAACAGTGGCGGAGGATCGAGGGGAGGCCAGTTTTATGGCCTTACCCGCTCCATGTCTGATCACTATCTCCCGCGCTGGTCTTCCAACAGGCTGCCCCTCACCGCTGGGATGAGGAGCCACTTAGATGGTTCTGCCCCAAACGCCTAATGGACCCTGAGAGGTTCCAGGCAGAACTGGGGTTTCTTCCCACTTCCCTGCACAACTCTCTGCCAAGGACCTGCGCTGCCACTTGGCAACAGGCTGCTATGGCTACCTCGACAGAGTTGTCCCCATCGCCCCTCACGCACGCGTGGATCACAGATGGCTCCTTGGTATACCGAGGACCTCCGGGAAATGAAGCTTAGCCGGGGTTTGGAGAGCAGATGGAGGTCCACCCGCTCCCAGTCAAGAGCCCACATTAGGACTTACCTGGTAGCTATGAGAGAGCTGCAGAAGATCATTTCTCCACCCTCATAGCTGCCCCAGATAGCCAGCTCAGTCCCCTGTTTAGGTCACCCGCTCTCTCCTACGCCCTGGGAGGCGGTGGATCCAAGGCGGGAAGGGCTGTGGAATTTGGATAATATCTGTCGGATAAGATTGCGTGGATTCGGGGTGGGTTGTGCTCTAACTTGCAGTGGTCTGATGATCGGGGTGCAAGTAGTCTGGCCAATACGATCTGGGTTGAGTTCGATCCTGTCTCTGAGGATGAAGTGGACAGGATTATGCGGCGTCTGAGTTCTACCACATGTTTGTTGGACCCGTGCCCCTCCTGGTTGGTGTATGCCTCCAGGAAGGTCACCTGTGGTTGGCTCCGGGCAGTGGTCAACGCTTCGTTAAAGGAGGGTGTCTTTCCCGCCACCTTGAAGGAGGTGGTGAGACCTCCTGAAGAAGCCTGCCCTGGACCCCCGACCATGTTAGACAACTTCCATCCAGTCTCCAACCTTCGCTGGCGAAGGTTGAGAGAGTGGTGGCTTAGCAGTTTCCACTTTTCCTGAATGAAGGACTACCTGGATCCAGACCAATCGGGCTTCCGCCGGTTTTAGCACAGAGACAGCATTGCTCGCGACTGATGGATGATCTCTAGAGGGCTGGACAGGGATTTTCCTCTGTCCTAGTCCTATTAGACCTCTCAGCTGCTTTGATACCATCAACCATGGTATCCTTTTGCGTCGCCGAGGGGTTGGGAGTGGGGGCACTGTTTATGGTGGTTCTCCTCCTCACCACGGGCGCTCGCAATCGGGTGTTGTCAGGGGCAGAGGTCTCCCTGAGGGTGCTCACTTGTGGGGTCCCTCAGGGGTCGGTCCTCTCCCCCCTTTTGTTTAATATCTACATGAAACCACTGGGTGATTCGTGGTTTTGGGGTGAGGTATCATCAATATGCTGATGATATCCAGTTATACATCTCCACCCCAAACCAGGTCAGTGATGGCCTCTCCATGATGACCCGTTGCCTGGATGCGGTACGGATTTGGATGGACGGAAACATGCTTCGACTCAACCTGGCCAAGACTGAGTGGCTGGACATACTGGCATCTCGGTCCAGTCATGAATGTCCATTGTTGACCATAGGGGGAGAGGTGTTTCCCCCTGTGGATAGGGGCGAGAACCTGGGGTCCTCCTGGATGCGCAGCTCTGTTGAGGAACAGGTGGGGGCCGTGGCCAGGGGGGCCTTTGCCCAGGTCCAGCTGGTTCGCCAGCTCCGCCCGTTTCTGGACCGAGATGCCCTGTGTACAGTCACTCATGCCCTTGTCACCTCTCGACTCAACTACTGCAACACTCTCTATCTAGGACTGCCCTTGCATACCATCTGGAGACTGCAGCTGGTGCAGAATGCGGCCGCATGGGTGGTGATGTGAGTTTCCCGATTCTCCCATATTACTCCTCCTGCACTCCACCTGCACTGGTTGCCGGTTGCACTCCGGGTGAGATTCAAGGTCTTAGTTTTAACATTCAAAGTCCTACACGACAGGGGTCCAGAATATTTAAGGGAGTGACTCCTGCCGATATCGAGTACCAACTGCCCTGTGCGAGCACACAGGCAGGGGCTTCTCAGGGTTCTGTCGGCAAGGCAGTGTCAGCTGGCGGTCCCCTGGGGATGAGCCTACTCTGTGGCTGCTCCCGCCCTGTGAACCAGCTTCCCTGGGGCTCTGTCTGGCCCCTGACCTCCGCACCTTCCGCCACGACCTGAAGACCTGGTTATTTGACCAAGCTGGGCTGTGATAACCTTCTCAGGGGGGTGGGTGTCTTTTTATTTAATTTTAATATTGATATTGGGCTTGGTTTGGTTTAATTCTTTTTAACTATTTATTTATTATGAACGTATGTTTTTAGTTGTGAGCCGCCCCAAATCTTCGGAGATGGGGCGGCATACAAGTCCAATCAATCAATCAATCAATCAATCAAATAATTGAGGATGCAGTTCCAAACGTAGCCTCCCTCTCACTCCAAATATTTTAAAATAATCTATGGATGCAGTCAAGGTTCTTCGCTGACATTATTAGCCAACAGGACTTTGTCCACATAGTGGCTAAAATCCCATGTTGTTCTAAGCAAGGGGTGCCCAGAACTAGATGGGGAATTCTGGGAGTTGGAAGTCCACATGACTTCAAAGTTCCCAAGGTTGCACGTTCTACACTGTTCTTCTGCAAGATATGGCTTTGCTTAGCATATCTTACAGAATAAGTCATGGTCAGATTGTGTTGCAAGAAATGTCCACCTGGGGTCAGTTCCAAGTGGGGAAAAAGACACTGGAAACATGGAGGCTGGAAAGATGGTTAATGGTGGACAGGATGACATGCCTGGGAGCGCCTGATTGAAAAGGGAAGAAATGCTGAGAGTCCCTTGGGTTTATGCCCTCTGTTGGGATTTGAATTTGAGCTTGTATTCTTATTGGTATTCAGACTCCCATGGGGCCATGCGGGGGCAACGCTGTAACAGAGGGATACAATCAGGATTAAGGGAGGTACTAATACCACTCTATAAAGCCTTAGTAAGTCCACACCTAGAGTAGTGCATCCAGTTTTGTTCACCACAGTATAAAAAAGATGTTGAAGCTCTAGAAAAAGTGCAGAGAAGAGCAACCAGGATGATTAGGGGACTGGAGGCTAAAATATACAATGAATGGTTGCAGGAACTGGGCCTGGCTAGTGTAGTGAAGAGAAGGACCAGGGGAGACGGGATAGCAGTCTTCCTATTTGAGGGGCTGCCACAGAGAGGAGGAAGGGGTCAAGCTATTCTCCAAGGCACCCGAAGGCCAGACAAGGAATAATGGATGGAAACTGAACAAGGAGAGATTCAACCTGGAAATAAGGAGAAACTTTCTGACAGTGAGAGCCATCTACCCATAAAACAGAAGTTGCCTTTGGAAGTTGTGGGAGCTTTATCACTTGAGACTTTCGAGAAGAGATTGGACTGCCATTTGTCAGAAATGGTGGAGGGTCTCCTGCTTAGGTGAGGGGGGGGGCTGGACTATATGACCTATAAGGTCCCTTCCAACTCTGATTATCTGATCTGTCCCAGGCTTGGTTGAGCCTTGCTGGATGATGATGTAATGAAAGGGCTTTGGGCAATTCCTATTATGGCTCTTACCTGAAGGAGCTAGATCTTTGTTATGTAAAATAGACTGGCCCAGGCCTTAATGGCCCCTTAGCAAAGATAGTGGGTGGGCGGGCTGAGTTTCTACTTCTCTTTTAGGGGAAATATTCTGCCTTTTAATATATCCTAAAATATTTCATTCCTCTAGGAGAGGGGTGGATTTTAAATTCCAACATTTGGTTCACCACCCTGTACGGCAGTTAGCGGTTAACACACTGGCCTAGAAAACAGGAGACTGCCTCAGACATGAAAATCCAACAGGACAGACACAGACTTCAGAGGATAATTAGGACTGCAGAAAAAACAATTGCTACCAACCTACCTTCAATTGAGGACTTGTATACTGCACGAGTCAAAAAGAGGGCTGAGAAAATATCTACAGACCCCTCACATCCTGGACATAAATTGTTTCAACTCCTTCCCTGAAAACAACGCTATAGAGCACTGCACACCAGAACAACTGGACACAAGGACAGTTTTTCCCCAAACGCAATCACTCTGCTAAACAAATAATTCCCTCAACACTGTCCAACTATTTACAAGGTCTGCACCACTATTACTATTAATCTTCTCATCACTTCTTACCACTCTTCTCCTCCCACTTTTGACTGTATGACAGTAACTTTGTCTCTTGTATCCTTTTGATTTTTATTGACTTGTTTCCTAGTAGGATTTGATTGCTTATTGTACCCTATGACAATTATATAGTATTTTTTCTTTTATGTACATCAAGAGCATTTGCGCCAAGACAAATTCCTTGTGTGTCCAATCACACTTGACCAATAAAAAAATTCTAATTCTAATTCTAAAACCGAATGCATGACTTTGGACCAGTTCCTCTCTTTCAGCCCAACCCACCTCACATAGTTGTTGTGAGAAAAATAGGGAGAGTGCGGGGGTGGGTGGTAGGGGAGAACGAAAGGTAAGAGAGTGAGTGCAGAGTAGAGCTGGAATCCCAAGGTCCGAAAGGAAGAATGTAGCTGCATTCCACTCTACAATCAGAGCATCTATTAAAAAAAATTATTCCAACCAATTGACAAAGGGTGGGGGTAGGGATACCAATGAGGAAGCCTTAAAGGAAGGAAAAGCTTTACTCAGAATTTTGACCTGCAAACTCCAGTTCTGCATTTCCTCTCCTATATTTTGCTTAACCTCACCAACTGGAGTCAAGTATAGTCCTTACTCAAAGGCCAGGAGTGGAGGCAGGGCCTATACCCTCGTTCTTTCCCCCCAAATAATTATTCTGCTGGCCCCTGGCTTTGTCTAATCCAAGGGTCTTCAATCTTGGCAAGCGCTAACATGACTGGAGGAGGAATTCTGCGAGTTGACGTCCACAAGTCTTAATGCTGTCAACTTTGAAGACCCCTGGTCTAACCCTTAGCCACCTCCCATTGATGAAGGAGCCCCGTAGTAGTTATGGAGATTCTCAATTATCCAGATCGTGATCTTCCCGAGGGTGCTTTTCGTTTGCAACGGAGAAAAATAATAATAAAGTCTAAATCGCTTTTGAAGAAAAATGTTTGGGCGGGGGGGAAGCAGGAAAAAAAGGAAGATGAATGCAGGGATGTGGAAATCCCTCCTCAATCCTGCCAAGCCCATCCACAAAGAAACGGCTTTCCAGAAGCAAATCAGGCGGCGCCCCTTCCCCATACATGCGCCCCTCTGGAAATACCTGCGGTATTCTTCCATTTGCTCCGGGTTCAAATTTGCGAGCTCCGCCATGATTTCGCCCGAACGCGAACAAAACACAATTTCCTGGTTAGTTCAAATTTAAATCTGCGCGCCTATGCGCCAGCCTTAACCAACCTATCACCAAGAGGCATGCAAATAAGTTGGAGGCGGGTTAGCCATTCAGGCCACTCCAAAGAAAAGAGGCGGAGTCGAGCTCCAATCATTCATCCATCTATTCATCGATTTATAGGCAGGTACGCTGGTTGCAATTGATTTCCTGATTCACAAAAAATAAAATAAAATCGGAGCAACCAAAGCGTGTTCCGCCCCCCCAGAAAATAAGGCATGCTATGCAAGAAAAAATCATACCCCTTTTAAACCAGATGCTCTTACTTCTTTGGAAAAAAAGATAATTCGTTCTGCATAAGCTACGTGGAAGTAATCCTCAGAAATTTAAAAAAAAATAGGGGAGCCTAATTTTTGTTCAGTCGAGCTAAAGTCACGCAGAACGGTCTCTACTGATGCAGGGTGTGTATCAACGCTTTCTCAACCTCAGCAACTTTTAAGATAGGTGGACTTCAACTCCCAGCATTCTGGGCGGTCCTGGGAGTTGAAGCCCGCTCAGCTTAAAGCTGCGCAGAGGTCTCCGAACTTGGCATAGCTGGCTGGAGAATCCTGGGAGTTGAAGTCCACAAGTCTTAAAGTTGCCAAGTTTGGGGACCCCTGATTTAGATACACGACTATTAGAATAACCCCAGAAAAGCTTTGAAAGGCATCAGTAGAGAAGTTTTGCTCTGTCCAGTGAGAGGCTTGAGCAGCCTTAGGGGTCATCCACAGCTGCCCTAGGTTGCCTGGGCATTATGGTAGTTGTAGTCCATGTGTTTCTGAAACTCAGGGAATCCTGGGAGTTGAAGTCCACCTGCCTCAAAGTTTCAGTTTCCCAGCTTCAAAAACACCCGTCCAATCCTTCAGGGAAGAAAAAATGGAAAACCCCCAACACTTTTGGGGATCCTGAGAATATTCTTGGAAAGAGGTGGAGATTTCGGGAGGAAATGGAGAAACAAGATTCCACGATGGAAGGAAAGGAGGAAAACACCCTCGCCCCACGGGCTACTCCTGCTGTCACTCCAATCCAGAAACGCCAATAGGGAAAGCGTTCAGCGCTGATGCTCCTCCCATATGTATCACCCCCTCTCAAGGGCGCCTCCTGCGGTGAGAGTCCTCCCCACTAGCCACGCCCATCCGCTCCATCAATCTCGCCAGGACGCGGGATTTTTTCGCCCCCACCACCAATCGAAGCCCGGCCGTATTTTTCCTGACGGGCGTCACCCAGGATACTCTCCATGTTGGTTCGGGCCTGGGTCGAACGACGGGCGGAAAAAAGAGCGAGGCGGCCCGGTTTCGGCGACCTGTTTGGGCTCCTGGTCTTTCCCCTCAGCAGCGGCCTTCACTCCCCGCCTCTTCCGTCAACATCACGTCACGCGGAACTCGACGAGCACGAAAAGAGGAGGAGAGCTTGAGAGGATTGCACATGCGCGCAACGGGAGCGCCGTCTTTGGAAAGAGGCGCGAGGCTCCTCCTCCCAGCCAATAGAGAGCTTCGCTTTCCTCGATGGCGTCAGCGGGAAAGGGGGCAGTTGCCCCCTGTCGGGAAGAAGAGGCAGCTGCAGGGCTTGGACGCTTTTCAACCGGGTATATTAACGTTGACAGGCGAGAGTTCCCATCATCCCCTGCCCCGTAGGCTCAAGATGGGAGATGTATTATTTCGCTTCTGGGAAGGAGCCTTGGACGAGCGAGGCAGGAAACTGGTCCTCCCAGATTTAGGGAATTCACCCTCCTATCGTTCCTGATTAATGGCCATTTGTTTCATCAGATAAATCAAGGGTCTCCAACTTGGCAAGTTTAAGACTTGTGGACTTCAACTCCCAAAATTCCTGACCTAACATGACTGGAGGAGAAATTCTGTGAGGTGAAGTCCACAAGTCTTAAAGTTGCCAAGTTTGGAGACCTTTGCTTTAAGACTTCAGCTCCTAGGATTCCTCAGCTTCATGTTTCAGAAACACATGGACTACAACTACCATAATACCCAGGCAACCTAGCGCATCTGTGGATGGCCCCTAAGGCTGCTCAAGCCTCTCACTGGACAGAGCAAACCTCTCTACTGATGTCTTTCACAGCTTTTCTGGGGTCATTCTAATAGTAGTGTATCTAGACCAGGGGTCCCCAAACTTGGCAACTTTAAGACTTGTGGACTTCAACTCCCAGGATTCTCTGGTTGGTGTCAGGGTTCCTGGCAGTTACCCCTTATTAAATCATGAGTGTCGAGCCAAACTTCCAAAACTTCAAAAGAATTTATTGGGAGTTAACATGTCCAGCGCTGCCTGGGTGTAGCCGACTCTGAGACGCATCATTCATTGTAACCCTTGACCCTGGTTTTCCCCCACCCCCTGGGTGTATGGTAATTCATATTCTCCAATGGGACACATCCATAGCCAAGAGTCATCAATCATGTTCTCCAGTTAGAATATTGCGGGGCAGAAACTTTAGTCACCTAGTTCCTAAGTGTGAAAAAATATGTAAGGAATGCACTTTTGATTTCCCAGCTGCCGCACTGCTCTTTCAAACACCTTTTCCCACCCTCCCTTTCTGTTGGCAACTCTAAAACAACCATAGAAATATTTTATGTGTTGACAGCTGGAGAATTCTGGGAGTTGAAGTCCACAAGTCTTAAAGTTGCCAAGTTTGGAGACCTTTGATCTAGATAATGGCCATGATTTTGCATTATTTATAGAGCTTCCCTCTCTGGGAGACTTGGGCTTTCCTAATGCAGAAATAATAAAAATGATTAAAATGTATATAGGAGAGCCCCACTGATTGGGATTTTCTAGAGAATTGTGGGGGGGGCAAGTGTAAGAGGAGGTGGTGGTTGTTCTGACATCAGCATAGAGGTAGTCCTCGATTTAACGACCACACTTGAGCCGTAAATTTATGTTCTTGAGTGAGAAATTGGTTAAGTGAGTTTTGCTCCATTTTATGCCTTGCCTTGCCACGTTTGTTAAAAGTGAATCTGTGCAGTTATTAAATTCATAACATGGATGTTAAGTCAGTCTGATTTCCTCATTGACTTTGCTTGTCAGAAGGTCACAATATGATTCCTGGACACTGCAACCGTCATAAATGTGAGTCAGTTGTCAAGCATCTGAATGTAAATCCCATGATCATGGGGATGCTAGAACAGTAAGTGTGAAAAACGGTCGTAAGTCACTTTTTTCAGTGATGATGTAACTTTGGGCACTAAATGAACTGTTGTAAGTCGAGGACTACCTGTATCTGGATAATGGACATTAATTGCATTATTTAAATTGTTCAGAGCTTCCCTCTGTGGGAGACTCAGGTGCTTATGCAATGCATAAACAATAAAAGTGATTAAAATATATATATATCAGTATAGAGAGCCTGGCTAGAGAGCCCAAAATACAGATTGGGAACTTCAATAGAATTGTATGTGTGGGTCAAATGTAAGAAGAGATTGTTGTTGTTGTTGTTGTTGAATTGCTAAGTCATGTCTCTGTTGCAACCCCATGGAAAAGAGCATGTTGTCCTCCACTGTACATAACAGAAATAACCAGGTATAAAGTACTAAGAACTAAATAACTTTTTCTGGCTTTTGGACACCTGCTCACTTTCATGTGCCTTCAAAATGGACCAGCCCAGGAAATGATGTTTCCCAATAAATGTGTTAGAATGGAAACACACCCACCCCAATCTCCATTTTGTAGTTTCAGAATTGCCGTTTACAGATTTGTTATGGCTGTGATTGATGAGAACATATGCCCACTCTAAGTTTTCTTTGAAGTGCTAAATAGGTTTTTTTTTGCAGCTTCTGGCTGGGCTTCCTGACCAGCTGGTTAGGCTTTTGTGTGTGTGTGTGTGTGTGTCGCACGCGCGTTCGTGCAAGTGTGTTTGTCTGACATGACACACTGCAGTGTCGTGCTTGGATGTTTCTGGTTTCTATCAGCTGATTCAGTTTTTCTGGGTTTTGGGGGGAGGGTTTGGCTTTAGTTGTATATTTAAGAAAGTTGAGAAAAGCATATACATTTTATTTTCTCTGTTGTCTTAATTCTAAATCCTACTTCGGTTCTTCTGGTTGCTTATAAAGTGCCCCAACCATAAGCCCTGTTTCCACATCTTGAGAGCTGACTTAGATAAATCACTTGATGACAGCTGTAAGAAATGTGAATCCTAGTCATTTAATCTCTCTTTTATCATATTTGCTCTAGTTCAGGACATATTCTAACCATTTTTAATGACAGCTACCAGATGTGTGGAAATCAGATAATTAATAGGTGGTAAACAACAAGAAATTAACATGGTCTTCTATCACCTATATTGTATGAATGTTTGCAGCCCAGATCTGATATCCCCATCGTTATGAATGTTGAGTTTTATGATCTTTTTAAAAGAGTTTGAACTATTTATCTTGATCTTTGGTTTGGTGTCTGAAAGAAACAAAAGCTTTCTGTATACAATAGTTGCTATCGGTAGATAATAATTTTAGTTTAATTATTCCAATAAAAAGAATTCTGTTCTTGGTAAACTGAGCTTTGAAAAGCGACTTCAGAGAAAGATTCTTCTCTTGAAGAGTCTGTATCATAAAAATGGCTACATCCACTCTCAGAAAGGGCGTTGGTACTTACCTGATACGCCCGTTCTCTGTGAGCTGTGAAGAGCATCCAGTGATGGGAGGTGCTTCAGTCTCTTCTAGTTAGGCTGGGCTTAAACTTGAGGACGCTCCTCCTCCTCCAAGATACTCCTCCCTAGCGTCCCCAGTTTTGCGAAGCTGAGGTGATGACACCCCACATGCCTCAACCTATGTAATACCCTGGTCGGAACAGACCCCACCAGACGGAAATTATAGGGTGGATGCTCTTCACAGCTCACAGAGAACGGGCGATCAGGTAAGTACCAACGCCCTTTCTCCTATGAGCTGTTCAGAGCATCCAGTGATGGGACATACCAAAGCTTGGAACTGTCCTAAGGGAGGGACCCGTCTGGGATGAAGTCCTCTCGAGTCTGGAATAACCGCTGCAAGACTCACCTGTCAAATGAACCTCAGCGGATAAAAATATACCAAGTGTGTCATTTCAATAAATGGCAAAGTGAGGCACAAGTTGCCACTTGACAAATCTCGGTATTGAGTGAGCAGCACTACCTTGAGATACTGGTAGTGAGTGGTAATTATATGACTTAGAGATTGTGGCTCTCAACCATTTACCTATGGTAGAGGAGGACACCACGCCCTGAATGATAGGTTGAAAACGACATGAAGAGGGCTCTGTCCTCCTGAATGGTGCCATATGATCTATGCATATATGAGAGCTCTCTACGTCCGAATGGTGCCTTTGGCGCTCGATTCCGTAAGAAGGACATGAACAAAATTTTGGAGCACCAGCTCTTGTACTTGATGGAATGCCGAATTAATTCTTGGAGTGAAGGATGACCCTCCATGATCCTTAGGAGTCCGAGAGGACCTGTAGTAATAGACGTTAATACCTTGTATAGGTCACAAGTGGGGTAGGGTGAATGAGCCATCTTGTATAGGTCCCAAGTGGGGTCTAAAGTTTGTGGCACCACAAAGGAAACTGCACGAGGATGGTGAGAAATCCGAGGTGGGGTCCCCCCAGGTATGACCAAAGCTAGGGGCCGCTGAGGCCTGTAGCACCAACGGTAGAAACTGGACCAGGTGGCACATAGATCCTGTTCGGCAAAAGACGTCTGGCCGTCTGTATGGTATTAATGACCTGATGAGAAATATATCGCCTCTTGAACATCGCATTCAAATTCCCTACGCTCAGTTGAGCCGCTAGGTTCGTGATATAGAACTGGACCTCGAGACAGCGACACTGCCAATGATGTGAAGCTCCATGGTGGTCATGTTGACAGGTCCTTCAGTTCTGGAAACCAAGCCCACCTTGGCCAGTAAGAGCTACTAACAGTTCTGCCCCTCCTCCAGGAGTATGGATTAGTTTGGGTATAACAGGGAGGGGTGGACAACCGTGATAGTAGTTCGGGAGGCCACTGTCATCACAGGGCAATCACATCATCTGTTCCTTATGATGGGCACCATGAAATGAATCACGGTAGTCGGGTATTGAGGGGGAGGCAAATAGGTCAACCACTGGTTGTACCAATCTCTGGACAGTCCCTGAAAAATTCTTGGATCCAGGCACCACTTGGATTGATCGATTGTGGCCCTGCTGGTTCAGTGTACCTGTACATTTGTTAGCCCGATATCTGGACGGCTGTCATGAAAAGATGTATGTGTTTGCACTGAAGTAGCGGAAGAAATTAACAGAGGGCCAGGTGGATCGCTCTCAGCTCTAACTAGTTGATGTTGTGAGTTGATATGAGTGGATCCTTGAAGGGCAGCCCTTGGTGATCCAGGGACATGTCCACTATCGTATAGAGCTGAGTACTATTGGTGGTACAATGACATGGATCTTGGAGATGTCTCTCCGGCGCTGGTATGGCAACATGAAACTCCTGCAGGGTACTTGTGTGAAAACGGGCCCAGGGGGTCATAGTATCATCCCTAGTAATTTGGAAAGGGGAACTAATTGTACCTCTTGTAAGAGTTCCTATTTCCTGTGCTAATTGTCTGATGCTTTCCTGACTATCTGGGGAAGGAAAAACCTCCTTCCCTGGTATCAATAATGGTGCCTAGGTGAGAAAATGTGGTCACGGTTGATAAACTTTTTTTTTTTAATACAAATTAGAGAAAAAATATGCTGTTGCAAAGTTGCAAGCATGATGTAAGTATCCGAATTAGGTCATTGGACTGATGATGCCAAGAGTAACCAGTCATCCAAGTAAGATTGGAGACATATGGACCTGTCTCTAAGTACTGTATTCATAATGAGCATTTTTATAGCACAATGAAGAAATTTCATGTGTGGGTCTAATTTGAATGTGAGGAAGCCTCCCTGCTGTTCTCCATCTGCCCCGAACTTCCAGGACCACAAAGAGGTGTGAGTGGAAGCCGAGACCGTGATGGTCAGGTGAATGGGTCGAATGGCCCGGCTGCCACTGAATGTGTTATATCTGTTTGCTGGGGTAACCTTTGTCCAGGGTCCCTGGAAAATGTGCACCTCATAAAGTTCGAGGGGCTGGAACGAAACTCCAGCTCCAGGCCGAATCTTATTGAATTCCTGACCCATACATCAAGGGTAGAGGAACCCCATTGATTGGCAAACAATTTCAGGTGACCTCCAATGGGAAGTTCATTATTATTACTTGGGCGGCAAAAGGTCTGGATCCTGACCAAATTGGTCTTAGAGAAAATCCTCGTCTATTTCTTTCCCCAAAGTCGGGTCTAGTGGCTGTTGTGTATATCCTGATGTTCTCTGAAATCTTGGTAGAAGGGGTTCAAGCTGCCTTCAAATAGCCTGTCCCCAAAATAGGAGCTGAGGCACGACACTTATGTCTGGCGCCGCTTGCCAGAGTCTGAGCCAAAGTAGTCTCCTAGCTGAAATTTGAGATGTGATGGCTCTAGCCAAAATTTAAAGGCATTAAGGTTAGCGTCTGCAGAGAATTCTGCAGCATTAATCAACCTGGCCATGTCTTGGTGTGCTCTAATGTTCAGATTGGAGATGACATGCCTCAGGCAAAGCCATCTGAGAGAAAATCTAGTGACAAGATGAGCGGCTATGGCTGCTCTAATAACCCATGAATCTGAGATGTGTTCTGCGGAGCCAGCTCTGTTCCCTCTGCTCAGGCTTGAGGCTTGAGAGCTGCCTGCTTCGCTTGAGATGATAAAAGAAGATGCTTGGGTAAGATGGGCTTATCCAGTTTCGATACTTAGGATTTTGAGAATTTGGGTGCCAGGTTATTTATTTATTTATTTATTTATTTATTTATTTATTTATTTATTTATTTTATTCATTATTTATTTATTTATTTATTTTTTTCAGCTGTGGGAACGTATGATGCTGAAGTGGCCCATTGTCTCTGTACTAAGAAGGAGCATGTGCAGAATAGATATCATGTCCGCTACAGAGACAGAGTATGAAAAGGTAGATATTCTGATCTCCCTGTGGTTTGGTTGGTTGAGGGAAAGGACCTGGTTTGTCATGGTTCACCCTGTGTTTTGTCCTTAAACAGCAAGGGTTTAGATAATTTGCGGGTGAAACAGCCCCATAAATATGGGGGGGGTCGGGAGCAAGGCCTTTGATGTCCGACATCCCCCTCTCCAGATGGTCAACCTCTGACACACCTGGGTCTAATGTGTGGACTGATCCCTCTTCCATTTGATCCAGGGGGGCCAATTGGTCTCCTAGTTCGGGTGGGTACTGTGAGGGGCCTGTCTGTGAGTGTTGTGAGAGGGACCTGCAGTCAAAGGCTGCGGATGGCCGACGCATCCGGATTACCTGCTGGACGCCTTCTGTTATGTCCTTTGAATTGAGAACTCCATCCACGCTGTCATGTTGTCTTTAGATCCCTTCTGGGGTGAGGGTTATTGGATGGAGCCTCCAGGAGGCTGCACTACTGTGCCACTTTTTCTGGACCAGTCCAGAGGTGCAGGTGTGGTATTTTAAACCTGGATGGTATTAGGCAAAATTTGTGATGACGATGCAGCCTGAGCTATTATTCTCGCATTTTTGCATCTGTCTTTAAGGTCTGTGATGACCGTGCATCTCTTTCGGGTGCTTTTGAGGTCTGTTTAGGGTCCAAGGGTTTGTCCTGAGCCTTAGTAGTATATCTAGATCTATAACTGTAACTGCTTGCCCTGGCAACTCTGAATTCATTTTCAAGAATTAACATGTTAAAGAGGCTTTGAAATTTGGTGGCTGGCACACCTAGGGACCTGCTCCCTGAGGGGCAGAGGGATCCTTGAGTAGATGGTCCTCCCTTATTAATGGTAATGATAATAAAGTATTCTTTTTAAATTTTTATAAATCTGCTGATACTTTGAGAAGAACAAGTCCTAATTGATTGAGATAAGGCCCCTTCCAATTTGGGAGAGTGTCTTCCCAGAACAGGCTAAGGATAGAGAGATAAGCCCGCTTCTGCTAAGAATGGCAATGCTGGAACTTTCGTTCCCCCCAGAGTTACTGTTTGAGAGAGATTACCTTTTTTAAGGTGTAGGGATAAAAAAATCAAACCTGGTTCAGCAGTGCTGCTTTGCCTAAGCTTGTCCCGGACCAGTGGGAAACACACAACCTGCTCTTAGAAGGCTGAGCTAAAACTGGGACACTAGGGAGAGACCTGGAGGAGGAGGAGCTCCCCAAGTTTGGCCTGCCTAACTAGAAGAGACTGAAGCACTTCCCATCACTGGATGCTCTGAACAGCTCATAGGAGAATCCAACGTTTCTCCCAATGGCCTTCTTCCATCCCTCAGACATTTGCTCAGTAGTTTTGGGTTACCTCTTCTTCAAACTCACTTACCAAACAAGACCTATAAAAATTAGATATATTATTAAATAACTCCCTGCTTCCCTGGCTGCATCCTCCAATTCTTCCGAGACCACATCAAAGAAGAATCAACGAGAAGCTGTTGATCTTCTTCTACTCAATTTGACCCTTGGAGAAAAACAAATTGCAGCCATTGGCTTGTCGCCTTGGCAAGATAGAGACATACAAATTTCCACTCTGGCCCTCATCCAGTTCATCTATAAATTCATCGTTTTCCTCTTTCGTATCCAAAACAATAATTGCAGGACACATCTTTTTTCCCAGCCCAAAACTTTCTCTACTATTGCATGGACCATTGGAATCGTCCATGACCGCAGAGCACTCCACACCATTGTTAGTCTGGATGCTTCTGTGATTCTTCTTTCCCAATTGATTCAGTTGCAGAGCTACAGTAACTATCCAATTTCAGCTGGAATCCTTCATTTGCTATCTCCTCTAATGACATGTCTTTTTCTGAGATAGTTTGTGGTCCATACTCAGAATCCTGGAAGGCAAGGTTCAAATTGAGCTGACAGAGAGAGGGAATATCAGGAGACTTGACCTGCACAGATTCTCTCGTGCCAGAGATCTGCAGTGCACTGCTTTCTGTCGTTTTGCTAATCAGGGCCTGATGTTGTGCCATAGCATCTACTTCATTAATTTCCCAGGTATCTCCATGAGCGATTGGAAGAACATCAAGTGACATGTCAGTTTCAGTTCGGTGCATGCCATCATCAGAAGGATATGCAACTGACTCCTTCAACAGTTTCATCTGGACATCTTTAAGGTCACTTCTTGCTTCTGGAGATGGATCGCAAGAGATCATTTTGGATTCTGAGTTGACACTGCCTTTGATCGATGATGAAGTAGCTTGGGGTACAGAAGATAGAACATTCAGATTCTCATTTTGGTCATCGGTTTGCAGTCTGGTTGGTTGGTATTCTTTGGAATGCAGAACATCCATATTGGTTATACGGGAAAACATTTGCTCATCGTCCATATCCTTGGCAGGCACTTCAGAGATTGCTCTGGATTCAGGACTGTAGTCCTCCTTGATAGATACTGACTGAGTCTGAAAAGGGGACACAAGTGTTGTCCCAGGATTTAGGTCACACGCTTGGAAGCTGGGAAATTGGTGTTCATTCTCCTCAGAAGGCAAAGCATCTTCCCTATTAGAAATAATGTGAAACATTTCCTCATCATCCACGTCTTCGACAACCAGACCGGTCATTTTAGAGCTCAAATTGACCATATCACTAACAGCATCATTGTCATCATCACTTACAGGATCAATAACTTCGTTAGTGATGACAGGTCTAATAAATAGAGGTGGGGTAAGCAAAGGACTTGGAGGAGGAGTTGGTGATTTCTTTGTGGATGGAGTGGGTGATTCCACGACTGTTTGGTTTGTCCTTTTGGATGTGGATGGCCCATGAGTGTCACCTGGTGAAGACTTGGATGGTTTTGTTTTTGGCTGGGTGGATGAGTCTATATCTCTCAGCCATGCTCCTTCAGTCAAGTTTCCAATGTTTCTCATATGCTGGTCGTTCAACTGAGATTCTAGTTGTACCAGCTCTTGGGCTTTTTTGACTCTGTGTTCAATGTACCTGTGGGCTTCTTCTTTTGGCTTCATCATTATGTGCTGTCTCCCGTGTACATCAAATCATGGTCAGAAATGCCAAATATATCCAGCGTGTGGAGGTATGCAATGTGTTCATCCAACTCTGTGTCTGTTTTTCTTTGGGTGGCATGTAAGAACTGCAATTGTAGCTGTGTGGCTGAGCTTCGCGTGTCTTCCAATATGAACAATTCTTTTAGCTCTTGCATAGTGAAATAGCGATAGGGATTTTTCTTATCACCTGTGCTTTGACGTATTAAGGAATCCTTGAAGACTTGTTTTCTATAGATCTTCTCTTCAACTGTCCCACAGGTAATCAGCTGGTAGATTATGACATTCTCTTTTTGGCCAATCCTGTAAGCTCGGTCCACAGCTTGGGCATCTGTCGCCGGATTCCAGCTTGGATCAAAAATCACCACCCGGCTAGCAGCTGTTAAGGCTAAACCAGTCCCACCAACTTGAGTAGTAAGCAAAAAGACAGAGTAGTCTGCACATTTCTGAAACATGCCAATTCTCTTCTCTCTTTCTGCCAACTGGGTCACTGTCCCATCAATGCGCATGAGCTTAAAGCCCCTGTGAGTTAAGACCCGCTCTATAATATCCAACATTTTTTGCGATAGGGAGAACACCAGAGTTCTATGTCCCTCATACTGCAGTCTTTCCAGCAGCGCCACAAGGACGCTCAACTTTCCAGACTCCTGAATCAGCATCTCATCAGAAATATGCTCAATACTCCTCTGCATGTCTGGGAGCTCACTGGGCTCATTTTCACCAACTTCTTCTTCGCTATAATTGGATGCTTCCAGCCCTAGTTGACTACATGCTTGATTTGACAAGAGCCTTGGGTGATCACACAGCTTCTTCAGGATAGTCAGTTCAGCCAGTGGGGACCTGGTGGACAACAACAGCTCCTTGATATGTTCCAAGGATATAAAATTTCTATATATTTCTTCTTGTACAGGTGCTAAGAACACCCATACAATGAACTCATTCTTTCGAGGAAGGGAAGGCATGACAGGAGCAACATCTTCACTTTGGTTTTCAGGAAGATGGTTTGGATGCTCAGGCTTCTTCTTCTGGAGCTCATCTTTAGTCCGTCTCAGAAACAAACTCTTTCCCACCAAAGCTAGAAAGCTGCTTCCAGTTGTTGAGGAACATCTGGTAGGTTGTGAGCAAGATGCCCTTTCTACTCTGGATCCTCTCCAGATACCCGTTTTGTTCAGCTTTGTTGGTCCCATGGAAAGCTTTCACTCGCAGGCCTGGGGTCCACTTGGCAAACTCTTTCGCCCAGTTGTTAAGAAGGGTGGCTGGGAGAATCAGCAACACGGAACGAATGAGTTCTGCGTCAAACATCCCAGAGAGGAACGCGATGATCTGAATGGTCTTCCCGAGTCCCATGTCATCTGCCAGGATGCCGCCCTTCTTTTTGTCTTGATATAACTTGTACAGCAACCCCTTCTCTCTGATAGTCAAAAAGCTTATCGTGCATTTCTGCATACAGCATGAGTCCGCTCTGACACACATCCACAAAGTTGTCGTTGTCCTCTTCCTCCACTTGCAGAGAAGCAAGGGCTTCCTCCAACTTTTTAATGTTCACGGTCAGCTTTTCGCTGAAATGGATTTTAAGAGCCTGTTGGAACAATTGGAGAGATGCTTCCAGGTTCCCACTTCTGGCTTCCTGCTTGGCTTGGGACAGACATCTGTAAGATCAAGAGACAGTTCTGTAGTCATGAAGGGACATGATAATAGTAGCACAGGTAGAATTGGTGGGACATAATAAGAGAATCAGTAGAATTAGTTTAACTTCCTATTTCGCTTCTGTAAGAATTGCTTTGCTTCTGTAAGAATTAGAATTGCCTTTGCCATTTGTTTCTACCAGTGATCCAAAACCTGGTATCTTGGGGTTTTTTGCACAAATCATTGCCTGGTGCATATCTCAGACAAGAAGTGGGGAATGTCATGGCCTGGCAGGGTTCACACATCAGGCAAATATCTGTGTTCCTAAGCCCCAGCGTCCCTGTTACTTGCTGCACTGGCAAAGGAGAGCATGGACACACAGGGTTACAAGGAAGGTCTAGCTTAGTTTAGTTTACTTTATTGACTTTGCACCTCATACAACGAAATTAAATACCATCTTCAGTGTGCATTATGACTATGAAAATAAACACACATCCTTCACACTCTGCACATTGAATTGAAAACCCCTGATACTGCAATTGTGTTGCACTATACAGTAGAATTCAACAGAGGTACTGCCCTGGGATAGAAGCTGTTTTTCAGCCTGTTTGTCCTTGTTTTTATTGTCCTGTACCATCTGCTAGATGGTAACATTTAAAAAAAATGTGCCAGGAGGTCAGAGTTGGGTAGACTGCAGGTATAAAATGTTCATCACATCCTCCCTAAGTTTTTCCCTTGCATGCTTGCTGCCTGTATGCTGCAGGAAATTGTCCAGCAATTTTGTTGTGCAAAATAAAAGCTGTTACTTTTTCCAAGTTTCTTCTTGGGTCTCTCTTTGCCATTCTGGTGGCTCAAGTACATTTGGGGACCTTTACAGGCAGAAACACACACACAAAAAACTCTACTCAAATTTTGATTATGGATCAAAGGGGAATAAATTGAGGGATGTATAAGATAAAAGGGTGCCGAACTCTAGTTGGTAATTAAAGGGGGAATTTGGGGGGAATTATTAGATTTAAGATGGAATTTACTGAATAATGAAATAAAAGTACGTGATAAAATTGCAAATATGACAGAAAAAGTATAAAGGTATAATGGATTTAGAATTATAAATTGAAAACGGCTATAATAAGTGTAAAGAAAATAAGAAAAATGGAGAAAATATACTGGAAAATGGAAGTAATGATATGATATAGAATTGAATGTGAAAGATAAATAGATACTAAGGTCATGTTTGTACTGAAATATAAAAACTTGGAACCACGTTTTTCACTGAAAGTGATGTTTTTAAAATATATATTAAAAAAACTCGACTCGAGCTCATAAAAATACACGGAAGAATTATTTTAGTGCTCTCTGTTGAATTCTACTGTATAGTGCAGTGTTGGTGAGGTGTTGGGGGTTTTCAGTTCAATGTGTGGAGGGTGAAGGATGTGTTTGTGTTTATTTTTATGGTCATGATGTGCACTGAAGATGGTGTTTGATTTCGTTGTATGAGGTGCAGTGATAATAAAGTAAAGTAAAATAATGTAAAGTAAATTAAATAAACTAAATTTATGATGCTTGCAGTGTCCCAGGGTCACATTACCCCCTTTTGCGCCCTTCTGATCAGCAAAGTTAATATGGGGAAACCAGATTCACTTACCAACCATGCTGCTAACTTAACAAGGCACTGATTCACTTAAACAAATGCGGTGGGAAAGGTCATAAAATTCACTTAACAATTGTCAAAATTCACTTAACTGTCTCGTTTAGTAACAGAAATATTGGGCTCAGCTGTGGTCATAAATGGAGGACTACCTGTATTAAAGCTATGTGAACCTGCAAATCTGAAAAGCCCACACCTTCTCCTGGATTATATCTTATCCTTTTTCTCCTTCCTCCTCCTGCACATGGGAGTTCTACTGAACATGGGAGAGAAGGGCTGGTTGGAAGAATTATCCTTCTGGGTTCAGTTCCAAGTGGGGAAAAAGACACTGGAGACAGGGCGGCTGTTTGGGAAAATGGTTTAATGGTGGACAGGACCACATGGCTTGGAGCTCCAAAGAGAAAAGGACGATCACATGCTTTAAGATGTTGGGTGAAGGGAAAAAAGGGACAAGATTCTGAGAGACCCTTATAGTTATATACTCTCTGTTGGGCCCCACCTCAGTGTAAGAAATGTATCCCATTGGCTGTCAGACTCCTGGAGGCGGGGGTCTTAATTTAACTTTGTAGCCTTTGTCTGGACCACATGGGTTCACCTGAGTGCTGGCTGATGTAATCTTCCCAGGCCAGGTGGTGAGATGGGCAGAGGTCTTTGTTATGTAGAATAAAGACCACACCTAGAATACTGCATCCAGTTTTGGTCACCAGACTATAAAAAAGATGTTGAGACTCTAGAAAGAGTGCAGAGAAGAGCAACCAAGATAAGAGACTAAAACATACGATGAACGATTGAAGGAACTGGGCGTGGCTAAGAGAAGCACCAGGGGAGACATGATAGCAGTCTTCTAATATTTGAGGGGCTGCCACAGGGAGGAGGGGGTCAAGCTATTTTCCAAGGCACCAAAAGGCCAGACAAGGAATAATGGATGGAAACTGATCAAGGAGAGATTCAATCTGGAAATAAGGAGAAATTTTCTGACAGTGAGAACAATCAACCAGTGGAACAAAAGTTGCCTTTGGATGTTGTGGGAGCATCATCACTGAAAGCATTCAAGAAGAGATTGGACTGCCATTTGTCAGAAATGGTGGAGGGTCTCCTGCTTAGGCAATGGGGGAGTGTTGGACTAGATGACCTACAAGGTCCCTTCCAACTCTGATGATCTGATCTGATTATCTGATCTGTCCCAGGCTTGTTTGAGCCTTGCTGGATGATGATGTAATGAAAGGGCTTTGGGCAATTCCTATTATGGCTTTTACCTGAGGTAGATCTTTGTTATGTAAAATAGACTGGCCCAGGCCTTAATGGCCTCTTAGAAATGTAGGGGTGGGCGGGCTGAGTTTCTACCTCTCTGAGTTTCTACTTCTCTTTAGGGGAAATATTCTGCCTTTTAATATATCCTAAAATATTTCATTCCTCTAGGAGAGGGGTGGGTTTTAACTTCCAACATTTGGTTCACCACCTGCACGGCAGTTAGTGGTTAACACACTGGCCTAGAAAAGGAGACTGCCTCAGACATGAAATCCAACAGGACAGACACAGACTTCAGAGGATAATTAGGACTGCAGAAAAAACAATTGCTACCAACCTACCTTCAATTGAGGACCTATATACTGCACGAGTCAAAAGGGCTGTGAAAATATTTACAAACCCCTCACATTCCTGACATAAACTGTTTCAACTCCTTCCCTCAAAACAACGCTATAAAGCACTGCACACCAGAACAACTAGACACAAGGACAGTTTTTTCCTGAACACCATCACTCCGCTAAACAATAATTCTTTCAACACTGTCCAACTATTTACAAAGTCTGCACTACTATTACTATTAATCTTCTCATCACTCCTTATCACTATTCCCCTCTCACTTGTGACTGTATGACTGTAACTTTGTCACTTGTATCCTTATGATTTATATTGACTGTTTCCTAGTATGATTTGATTGCTTATTTGTACCCTATGACTATCATTAAATGTTGTACCTGATGATTCTTGATGCTTGACAAATGTATCTTTTCTTATATGTACACCGAGAGCATTTGCACCAAGAGAAATTCCTTGTGCATCCAATTACACTTGGCCAATAAAGAATTCTATTCTATTCTATTCTATTCTATTCTATTCTATTCTATTCTATTTCTAGTATGGTTTGATTGCATTGTACCCTAGACTACTATTAAATTATTTGTACTGATGATTCTTGACTCTTGACCAAATGTATCTTTTCTTTTATGTACACCGAGAGCATTTGCACCAAGACCTTGGTGGTGCAGGCTGTTAATAGCTACAACACTTAGTTCCAGCTTGCCAATTATTGCAGGCTCAGATCCCACTCAAGGTTGACTCAGCCTTCCATCCATCGAATTGTTAGGTAAACTGAGGACCAAGATTGTTGTGGGCAATAAGCTGACTTTGTAAAATGCTGCTTAGTAATAAGCAGGCATATACAATGGAAGGAAGGCTATTGCTGAGCGCATGGGTTGTATCCCAAAATTGTAAGCCACTGAATCTCAGGAGAGGGACCTTAAATATAATTAAAAATAAAAATAAGACAAATTCCTTGTGCATTATTCCTTGGTCAATAAAAAGAATTCTATTCTGTTCTGTTCTATTTATTCAATTCTATTCTATTCTATTCTATTCTATTCTATTCTATTCTATTTCCTAGTGATTTGATTGCTTATTGTACCCTATGACTATCATTAAGTGTTGTACCTGATGATTCTGAACTCTCAGATGTCTTTCTTTTATATATATATACTGAGAACATTTGCACCAAGACAAATTCCTTGTGTCCAATCACACTTGGCCAATAAAAAGAATTCAATTCTAATTCTAAAACTGAATGGGTGATTTTGGACCAATCCCCACTTTCAGCCCAACCCACCTCATATACTTGTGAGAAAAATAAGGGGAGTGTCTACAGGGGGGGAACAAATGCTGTGAGATGGGGATAAAAAATGAAAGCTAAGAGAGTGAGCGCAGAATAGAGCTAGCATCCCAAGGTCTGAAAAGGAAGAAAAGTAGCTGCATGCCAGTCTACAATCAGAGCATCCATTAAAAAACAACAACCCTTATTCAAAACCAATTGGACCAAAGTGGGGTGGGGGGACAAAAATGGGAAAGCCTAAAAGCAAGGAAAGCTTTACTCGAATTTTGACCTGCAAACTCCAGTTCTGGTTTTGCTTTCCTGTATTTTGCTTAACCTTTAGTAAAGTATACCATTCTCACCAACTGGAGTCAAGGATTGTCCTTACTTAAAGGCCAGCAGTGGAGGCAGGGCCGATACCTTTGATCTTTTCCCCAAATAATTATTCTGCTGATCCCTGGCTTTGTCTAACCCTTAGCCACCTCCCATTGATGAAGGACCCCCGTAGTATTTATGGAGATTCTCAATCATCTAGATTGTGATTGTCCCGAAGGTGCTTTTCGTTTGCAACAGAGAAAAATAATAATAAGAAAGACTAAATCGCTTTTGAAAAAAAAACATCTTTGGGGGAAAAAGGCAGGAAAAAAAGGAAGATGAATGCAAGGATGTGGAATCCCCCCTCAATCCTGCCAAGCCCATCTACAAAGAAACAGGTTTCCAGGAGCAAATCAGAGGGCGCCCCTTCTCCATACATGCGCCCCTAAGGAAATACCATTGGTACTCTTCCATTTGTCCTGGATTCAAATCTGCAAGCTCCACCATGATTTTGCCTGAATGCGAACAAAACACAACTTTCTGGATAGTTCAAATTTAAATCTAGCTGGCCGATGTGCCAGCCTACCCAACCTATCACTGAGAGGCATGCAAATAAACTGGAGGCGGGTTAGCCATTCAGGCCACTCCAAAGAAAAGAGGCGGAGTCGAGCAAAACATAAGTACTGAACCGGTACTAACACAGGTAGATTCCCACCCCTGGACAGAAATGTGTAAAATGGCGGTATCTCTTCTGGAATTAAAATGGAACTTGGAAGCATGAAAGAAACATTACAAGAAAGAGGTGAATCGTTGCTTTAAAATTCTTGGAAAGCGTGATTTCAGAACATGAACAACAAAGACAAATGCCAGAGGAGGAGGTGGAGTTGACCAAAAGAAGAGGCCATGTTGCTCATCTGGAACAAAGAATTGTGAAAAGAAGAGGGAAAGAGTGGGAAATAAAATATGATGTAAGAGAAGTAAATAAAAAGGAATATCTGCAAAATTTAAAAGGCAAAAAGAAACAGCAGAAAATTGAAGGTGGAAGGACATTATAAATGGGAGGGATAAAAACAGTGGAAGAACAAAGGGAAAAAGAGGAAAAAGAAGGGATAAGAAACAGGATCTGGAAAAAAAAAGAATTAAAAAATAAAAAGTGTTTACTTAGAGACAGACAATGGCTGATTAAAATTAAGGGATTCTGCAAGGTGATGGGGAAGTATAAACATACTTAAAGCTATGAATATTGTAGGAAATAGGGATATATAGATTATTAAGATGAAAAATAGAACTGATATTCTTTGGTATTAGAATGTATGCTCTTTTCTCCTATGTACAAAGATGAATGGAATATGCTTACTAAATATACTGAAACAATTGAAATGAAATATGAGGAGGGCTGTAATGGAGTTGATATTTTCTAGTACTAGAATGCAGCCTCCTTTACTTAAATGTACAAAGATGAATGGAATAATTAATGGAACACGTTTATGAAATATATTGAAATAACTGAAATGAAATATGAGGTGGGCTGAAATGGAATTAATATCAGGGCTCAGGATTAAGTGAATAGATTAATATGTTTTATTTTCTGAAATTGTAAATAAGTTTTATGAAATTAAGAAGGGGAAAAATCATGCAGAATCTGATTTAAAAGGTATAAATGCTATGTAGTTTTAAAGGATTATTAATTTCAATTTTCTAGGTAATAAAAGTTAAATGTTTAATGGGATTTAAAAGGGGAGATAATTAATAAATATGTAAACTATAGAGGTGGCACACTTAAATTAGTAATTTAGGGGGGAAACTATTAAATGATTGTATTAAATTAGAATCTATGAAAGGATGCAATAAGAATATGTGATGAAATATGCAGATATGACAGATAAAAGTATTAAAGTATCATAATTGTGAAAATATGAGAAATACTGGTGATTTAAATAAGAGGAAAGCATTTTGAATAATATAATAAGAAAATGTATGAAAGCATTGCTGAGATAAGTTGAATGTAAAAGTCGAATATGTAACTGGTCATCTTTGTATGTAAATGTGGAAACCTGTAATCATGCTGTTCACTAAAAAGACATTTTTAAATGGAAAACTGAAATAAAACTTTTTTTTTAAAAAAGAATTTTATGATGGCTACATAACCTCATCTGAATAGAAAAAGCAAGCAGGAAAGAACAAAGACAGACAACAACAACTAGGAGAACAAAAGTAAAAGAGATGGAGAAAGTGAAATGCTGTCAATTAATATAAACAGATTGAATTCTCCCCTAAAAAGTGGGGGGAAACCTACCTGATTACAAAAATTGAAAGTAGACATAATTTGCCTCCAAGAAACCTATTATGTATGCAGGTTTGAAATCATTGGTTTAGTTTGAATTGTTCTTGTAAAATGTTGGAAATGATTGGGTGAGAAAAGTGCGGGAAAACCCTGCACTCTGATTGGCTGTCAGCTGCTGCTGCCGGCTATAAGTAGCAGCAGCAGCCAAGCCAAAACGGGTCCGTTCTGAGCTGAAGTCACTAATAAAACTCTATGCTGAAGCACTCCGCGTCTGACTCTTCATGCAAACTTAACAAAACCCATATAAAAAAAACCACATTCTAAACTACTGGAATATTCAAAAATTGAGAAATTATATTTTTCATCACCACAAAAAAAGAAAAGGGGTAGCTTTTTATATTAAGGAAACAATAAATTCCAAACAAATTTATGGAGATGAAGAAGGAAGGATTTTAATGGTGGAAATAGTGATGAATCAAAAACAGATACTGATGGTAGCAATATACGCCCCAAATAATAAGGAAGAAGGATTCTGCCAAAAACTGCATAAGATACTGGAAATGGAATATCAAAATATTTCCTAGTAGGAGAGTTTAAAACAATTGTAGACACAAAACTTGCTTATAGAAGTAGTAAGACAGAAAAAGGAAAGAAAAATACTTCCTAAGACATTTTTTTAAATGATAGAAGAGACGTGTATACAGGATGTGTGGAGAGAAATTACCCCCCCCCCAAATAAATATACATTTCATTCAAACAGGCATAAATCATGGTCCAGAACAGATATGATATAGATATTACCTGAATTAAGAAGAAACTTACAGGATATTGAGACAGAAACCAATATTTGGGCTGACCATAACCCGATAAAATTAAGATGGAAAGGAGTAAAGAAAAAATTGACATGGACATTAAATCAATCTATATTAAAAGAAAGAATTTATGCAAACAATAGCAAAAGAAATGAAATTTTTCTTTAAAGAAAATAAGAAAGAAGAGACATCACTGCAAAATGTATGGCAGCTAAAGCATACATCAGGGATTAGCTATAACCTACATAGTGAGAAAGAACAAGGGGAAAAAAACAACAAAATCAAATGATGTTGAGAGAAGAATTCAAAAAACTTGAGTAGAACTACAAAGAGATCCACAAAAGAAAACTCTTAAAAATTAAATGGAAATAATAAAACCTAAACTGAATTTAACAGAAATTAAAGAATTGGCACAACAAATCAAAAGAGCAAAACGAACTTTTTTGAAAATGCCAACAAACTGGGATGATGGATGGCCTGCAAATTGAAAAAGAGAGAAGAAAATTGATAAGTAAACTACAAGAAGAGAAAGGATGTATACAGTCTCAACATAAAATTAAAAAAATAATTGAAGAATTTTATGAAAAATTATATCATACAGAAAAAAATTCAGACAAAAGATAATACCTGGAAAGAGCTGAACCACCAAAAGTATCTGAGTACATTAAAAACATGTTAAATGAAAAGGTAAAAGTGGAATTGACTCAGGCAATAAAAGACAAAAACCAGTAAGACCCCAGGACCAGATGGACTACCAGCAGAGGTTTATAAACACCTACAAGATACATTAAGCCTCTCAACACTAGAGGTTTGTAATGAGATAATGTCAGAGGCCAAAATACCAAACACCTGGACAGAAGCAAATATTATCCTAATTCCAAAAGAAGACTCAGATCTGACACAGGTAAAGAATTATAGACCAATATCATTGCTGAATGCAGACTATAAAATATTCACATCAAAATGGCAGAGAGACTAAAAAGATTTTTAAATGAATTTATTTATTCAGATCAAAATGGATTTCTACCAAAAAGACAAATAAAAAACAATGTAAGGTTTATCTTAGATACGTTGGAATATTATGAAATACATTCAGAAAAAACAAATGGCACTAGTGTTAGATGCACAGAAAGCATAATGTAAATTAGCAATTAATGATGCAACAGTTAGATCGTATGGACTTTGGAGAGACATTTATAAAAATGATTACGAGAGCACATTATAGACAAACAGCAAAAGTAATAGTTAACGGTGACTTTACAGAAAATTTTAATATAAAAAAAGGCACAAGACAAGGATGTCCATGATCCCCATTGCTATTTGTATTAATATTGGAAGTGTTAAACAGAAATATTAGAGAAGACTCAGAAATAAAAGGCATGGAAATAAAGAAGGAAAAATATAAATTACAAGCATTTATGACGACACTTGATATTCATCTTAGAAGAACCATTGGAAACCATTGAAACCGTTGGAAACTAATGAAAAGTATAGAATAATATGGGGAAGTAATAACATTTGAAAATAAATAAAGAAAAAAACTAAAATAATAATAAAAAAACCTTACAGATAAACAAAAAAAAAGAATTGGCAAAAAAGACAGATCTCCAGATAGTTAAAAGAAGTTAAATATTTGGGAATATATCAAATAGCAAGATGTGCAACAATAAAAGAGGATAACTATATTAAGCTATTAAATCAAATAAAATTAGACTTGGAAAAATGGAAAAATTTGCAACCATCAATGTTAGGAAGAATAGCAACTATATGAATATTTTACCAAAATTGATTTTCTTGTTTCAAACAATGCCTATAAAAATAGAGAATTTTTTTTTAATAAGCTAAATCCAATACTTTTGAAATTTATCTGGCAAGGGAAAAAAGCTAGAATTAGATTGAAAATGATGCCATCACATTCATAAAAATTTTATAATCTGTATACAGAAGTGATATTGGTCTGTAATTTTTTATTTGGTTGGCAACTGTACCTCTTTAGGGATTAATATGATCCCATGATTCCGGTATTCTTGCCTCTAATAATACCTCATTGCAAATCTCTAGTAACAAATTTTCTAGTGGCTCTCCTATATCTTTATATACTTCTCCTGGGAGACCATCCGGGCCTGGGGTTTTATTAAAATTGGAAAAAATGGATTGAAAATATTGCAAGACTCTAAAAATAATGGAGGTTTTTGGACTACCAGATTGGGAATTATATTATCAAGCATGTGTATTAACATGGTTGAAGGAATGGATAACTCTCAGACATAAGAGATTATTGTATTTAGAAGGCCATGATCTGCAATTAGCATGGCACGCTTTTCTTTTCTTTTTTAATAAAGTTTATTAAGTTTTCAAATTTTAAAAACATAAAATAAAACTTTATACACTGTTATCAACATCAAGACATCTTTTATATCTCCTTACATTTTTCAATATGTGTAGTTACTTATTCCTTTATCATTACATCTTGCTCTTGCTATAAATCAATATCTTTTATCCTTACACATTGATCTTCTCTATGGTGTATTTACATATTTACCTATTCCCTCATTCTTTTCCTAATTGCCATTTTATTTTCTTTTTATTTCTAAACCACTCAATCAGACATCCCAGGCCCTGTAGTATATTGAATCTTCTCTATCTTATAGTTTCATCATTAGCCTGTCCTTCTCTTTACTGTCTATTATTTTTTTTATAACCATGCCTTCTGGTGGTACCTTTTTTTATTTCCAGAGTTGTGCATACAAAATTCCTTGCAGCTGTTAATAGGTGTAGCATGATATATCTATCTGTTTTATTGCATTTTTGTGTTATTATGGCTGTTAAAAAAGTTTCTAGATTAAGTTCAATTTTCTGATTTGTGATTTCTTCTAGCTATGGTCTAATTGTATTCCTGTATTTTTTTCACTTCCTGGCATGTACAGCAGGTATGGAAATAAGTGCCTTTTTCTTTTCCACATTTCCAACAATTTGGGTTTGATTTAAACATTTTTGCCAATCTATAAAACATTTTGTATTGATTTTCCCTGTATGCTGTAGATGTGATTAGTTTATAATTTGATCCCCACATTCTCTCCCAATTTTCCAGGTCTATATTATAGCCAACATTTTTCGCCCATACCACCATTCTTTCTTTGACCACCTCCTCTTCCATTTTGAAATCTAGTAGAAAAGGATGGCACATTTTTCTATGGTACGGCAAGAATAAAATTCATAGATATTTCCAAAAGCACTATGTAAGGAATATATTTAATATTGGAAAAGGTAAAAGCTAAAATATATATGAAAATACCAGCATGGCTTTCAACAATGGAAGCACTTGTTCACCCAGATCTAGTAAACTTTGAAAAAAAGTAACATATAAAGATATTTTAAATACAGAAGGAAACTAAAACCAAACAAGAAATACAAGATCAGGGTGCTGAATGATCATGGTGGCCACAAATGGAAAAGCAACTGAGGTGTGATAAAATGTGAGGTGTTTTTAAAAACAAAAACAAAGGATGCAGTCAAGGTTCTTCGCTGACATTATTAGCCAACAGGACTTTGTCCATATAGTTTAGTTTAGTTTAGTTTTATTTGACTTGTATAGTGGCTAAACTCCCATCTTGTTCTAAGCGAGGGGTGCCCAGAACTGGATGGGTAATTCTGGGAGTTGGAAGTCCGCATGACTTCAAGTTCCCAAGGTTGCATGCTACTGTTCTAAGCTGTGCTTTGCTTGGCCATCTCTCTCTCTTTTCAGCCCAACCTGCCTCACACAGTTGCTATGGGGAAAATGGGAGGGGAGCGCCTACGGGGGTGAGTGGGTGGGGAGGAAATGAAAGCTAAAATGGCTAGAAAACCGAAAGTAAGAGATGGGCAGGAAACGAAACCTAAGAAAGCAATGTTGAGAAAACAAAGCCAAGAGAGTGAGTGCAGAGTAGGGCTGGCATCCCAAGGTCCGAAAAGAAGAATGTAGCTGCATGCCAGTCTACAATCAGAGCATCTATTCAAAAAAAATTATTCAAAACCAACTGACAAAGGGGTGGAGGGGGGATAACAATGAGGAAGCCTTAAAGCAAGGAAAAGCTTTACTCAGAATTTTGACCTGCAAACTCCAGGTCTGGCTTTGCTTTGCTGTATTTTGCTTAACCTCACCAACTGGAGTCAAGCATAGTCCTTACTTAAAGGGCAGGAGCGGAGGCAGGGCCGATACCCTCGTTCTTTCCCCCAAAATAATTATTCTGCTGGCCCCTGGCTTTGTCTAATCCAAGGGTCTTCAACCTTGGCAAGCGCTAACATGACTGGCGGAGTTGACGTCCACAAGTCTTAATGCTGTCAACTTTGAAGACCCCTGGTCTAACCCTTAGCCACCTCCCATTGATGAAGGACCCCCGTAGTATTTATGGAGATTCTCAATTATCCAGATCGTGATCATCCCGAGGGTGCTTTTCGTTTGCAAAGGAGAAAATAATAAGAAAGTTAATTGCCTTTTGAAGAAAAGCACTCCCTTAGCAGAAAAATAGGAAGATGAATGCAATCCCCAATCCTGCCAAGCCCATTGACTTCACCCTTTCCTAAGAGGTCTGTAGCGCACCAACGTGCCTACCGTCCCTGTCCTATTGTTTCTTTTTATCTTTCTTATATGTATCCATTTCATGTATTCATAACCATGTTATACTTATACCTGTTATCTTACAATCGCTTGACAAACTAAAATAAATAAGGAGGCGCCCTTCGCCATACATGCACCCTCCGGAAATACCTGCGGTACTCTTCCAGTTGCTGCAGGTTCAAATCTGCGAGCTCCGCCATGGTTTCGCCCAAACGCGCACAAAACTCTACAGAGATTCCTGAGTAGTTCAAATGTATAAGTTTTAGATTTGCCAAATTTGAGTGCTAATATACCAGCCTACCCAACCTATCACCGAGAGGCATGCAAATTAGCTGGATGCGGGTTAGCCATTCAGGTCACTCCAAACGAGACAGCGGCGGAGTCGAGATCCATTCATTCATTCATCCATCGTCGGGACGGGTTCTTCGATTAACACAAATGGATAGGCACGCTGGCTGCTACTGATTTATTTATCGAAAAATCGAAACCAAAGCGTGCGCCCCCGCCCCAAATAAGGCACGGTATCCAAGAAAAATTCATATCCTCTTTAAACCAGATGCTCTTACTTCGTTGGAAAAAAAGATAATTCGCTGTGCATGAGCTACGGTAATCTCCATAAATAAAAAACAGGGGAACCTAATTTTTGTTCAGTCGAGATAAAGCAGGGATCTTCAAACTTGGCAGCTTTAAGACTTGTGGACTTCAACTCCCAGAATTCCTCCTCCAGTCATGTTAGCTGAGCTGGGAATTGAAGTCCACAAGCCTTTGAAGACCCTTGAGCTAAAGTCACGCAGACCGGTCTCCACTGATGCAAGGTGTGTATGTATCAGCGCTTTCTCAATCTCAACAACTTTTAAGATAGGTGCGCTTCAACTCCCAGCATTCTGGGCAGTCCTGGGGTTGAAGTCCTCCCAGCTTAAAGCTGCCAAGGTTGAGAGACACCGGTGTACGATCTATTCCAGAACCCTGCAGATCAGTCTGGGGGCAGTGATGAGGTGGGCTAATTAATTTTCTTTCCCTTACTTTTCTCCAAATGGGCTTAAATGCAAGTTTTAACTCCCCAAATTCCCACTGGGGAGGGCAGGTGGGGGATTTGCACCAACAAATTCCTTGTGTGTCCAATCACACTTGGCCAAAAATTCTATTCTATTCTATTCTATTCTATTCTATTCTATTCTATTCTATTCTATTCCATTCCATTCTAAAGTCCGATGTTGTGCAGCCTCCTCTGTAAGACAGAATATCAAAATCTGATGAATCAAATGGTCATTAATCAGGAACGATAGGAGGGTGAATTCCGTGTAATCTGGAAGGGTCAGTTTCCTGCCTCGCTCGTCCAAAGCTCCTTCCCAGAGGCGAAATACTACATCTCCCATCTTGAGCCTACAGGGCAGGGATGATGGGAACTCTCGCCTGTCAACGTTAATATACCCGGTTGAAAAGCTTCCAAGCCCTGCAGTTGTCTCTTCTTCCCGACAGGGGGCAACGGCCTTCTTTCCCGGTGACGCCATTGAGGAAAGCGAAGTTCTCTATTGACTGGGAGGAGCGCCTCTCCAAAGACGGCGCTCCCGTTGTGCGCATGTGCCCCGGCCAATCCTCTCAAGCTCTCCTCTTTTCCTGCTCGTCTAGCTCCGCGTGACGTCATGTTGACGGAAGAGGGGGGGAGTGAAGCTCGCCGGGCGGAGGCGGAAGCAGGAAGCCAGCGGTGAGGGGAAGACCAGGAGCCAAACAGGTCGCCGAAAGCGAGCCGCCCGTCGTTCGACCCAATCCCGCAGCTGCGGCGCCGCCATGTCCAACATGGAGAGTATCCTGGGACGCCCGTCGGGAAAAATACGGCCGGGCTTCGATTGGTGGTGGTGGGCAAAAATCCCGACTCCTGGCGAGATAGATGGAGCGGGTGGGGTGGCTAGTGGGGGACCCTTGCAGCAGGAGGCGCCCTTGAGAGAGGGTGATATTTGTGGGAGAAGCCTCAGCGCAAACGCTTTCCCTATTGGCGTTTCTGGATTGGAGTGACAGCGGGAGGAGCCCATGGAGTGGGGGCGGGGCGTGTCCCATCCATGGTGGAATCTTGTTTCTCTCTCCCTTTCCACCCCAAATCTTCACCTCTTTCCAAGAATATTCTCAGGATCCCCAAAAGTGTTGGGGTCTCCCCATTTTCTCTCCTGAAGGGTTGGAGGCGGTGCTTCTGAAGCTTGGCAACTTTAAGGCAGGGGTCTCAAACTTGGCAACTTTAAGACTTGTGGACTTTTAACTCCCAGAATTCCTCCTCCAGTCAGCTCAA
>SOZL01001540.1:0-11757 GCA_009733165.1 Naja naja
TGTAACCACACAAGGACAAAATGTTGTGTTTACCCAGGAGATAGCTCCAGTGGACTTTGTTAAGTTTGCATGAAGAGTCAGACGCGAGGAGTTCCAGCAAAGACTTTATTAATGACAACAGCTCGAATGGACCCGTCCGGCTACGGTTGTTTATAGCTGGCAGCCAGAAGGCTAGTTAATGGAGTGCAGGGTTTCTTCCCCGCACTATTTAAACCAATACCATTTGACATTTTACAAGACCAATTCAAATAAACCAATAACATTTAAACCTACATACATAACACCCTCCCACTAGGTTCAGTCCATACCAAACCCAACCTATCTAATGTATTCCTTAAATAGGTGGGCTCTAATGCACGCTGAGACCGTGGTTCAGAATCTTTATTGTTCTCACCCAGTGAGGGGAAATGTGTCTGCTGACATTTCCCTGTTAGGACTTCCTGTGAAAGAAGACCCTGTTAGACTGTTAGAATCTGGTCTCTCCTCCCAACCCATCTCCATTCCAATGTCAACACCCAAATCTCAGTGATGTACAATCTTCCACTTCTAAGGATGGATCTAGCATTGCACAGGGTTCGATGGTTCCTGTCTAATGACTCTACTTCAATGATGGATCTTGGCACCAAGTCAGGGTTCGGGATGGTTCCTGCCAATGGCTCGGGTTGATTCCGTTTGCTGATATTATTCTGTTCCTCCCCTTCCCCTAGAAGAGACATCAGGTGAGGACCTAGAGAGACAGGGCGATGTTCCTGAGTGAACCGGGATCTAAGTTGGTCAATGTGCCTGCTCCAGAGGAGGCCATCCTCTGTTTGAACCCTGTAAGAAAGAGGGCCAGTGATGAGTTATTTCAGCAGGAATCCACAAAGGTTCACCTGTAAGGTTCCTAGCATAGACAGAATCTCCCACACTGAAAGAACGAACTTTGGAAGTGGAATCCAGTGGTGTATTGGGTGCATAAGTGGGATGAAGTCGGTCAAGGGAAGACCTAAGTTTCCTGCCCATTAACAACTCTGCTGGGGACAAGTTAGTTGATGGGCTAGGAGTGATGTGCTGAACACTAAGAAGCTTTTCAAGCTTCTCAGTGATGTCCCCAGGACCCAGCTGCTGAAGCTTTTCTTTGGTAAAGCGTACCATACGTTCAGCCCGCCGTTGGCGAAGGGTGCCCAGGGGCTAAGGGCATGTCTGATGCCCTGTTGAGCTAGAAAGGATTCAAAAATGTTAGACGTGAATTGAGGGCCATTGTCAGAGACAAGGACATCTGGTAACCCATGGGTTACAAAGAGCTTTGAGCTGCTTGATAACAGCCTCAGTAGTAGTAGAAGTCATGAGAATAACCTCTAGCCATTTGGAGTATGCATCAACAATTACTAGAAACGTGTGCCCTCTTGTAGGACCTGCAAAATCAATGTGGATTCTAGACCATGGGCCCCTAGGACATTCCCATTCCTGTGTGGGGGCGTGAGGTGGGGCAGGCCTGACTACCTGGCAATTGGGACAAGATGCAACCCAGTTTTCAACCATTTTGTCAATACCTGGCCACCATACATAACTCCTGGCCAAACCTTTCATCCTTACAATCCCAGGATGACCCTCATGTAACATTTCCAAAACCTCCCTTTGCAGTTTTGCAGGAATAACCACCCTGTTACCCCACAAAATACATCCTCTTAATACAGATAATTCAGTTTGCCTGGATTTGAAAGGTTGAGCAAAGTGAGGTAGATCTTGAAGAGGCCAACCTTTCTTAATCCAGCCCATAACAGGTGCCAACACAGCATCTTTGGCAGATTCTCTGGCAATCTCAGCAGCATGGACTGGAAGCTTAGCAACGGTCTCCAGGAAAAGGTGTGAGTCTCAAGTTCACAGTCTCCTTGTGGCAAGGTAGTGGGCAACGACTCAGTGCATCAGCATGTCCAATGTCCTTGCCAGGCCTGTGAATCAGTTTGTAGGAGTAGGCTGCAAGAAATTCAGTCCACCTCAGCATTCTTGGTGACAGGATAATAGGTGTAGGTTTGTCTCCTGCCACGATGCCAAGCAAAGGTTTGTGATCTGTAACAATGGTGAATGACCTGCCATACAGATATTCATGAAATTTCTTAACAGCTGCAACAACTGCTAAAGCCTCCTTGTCCAATTGGCTGTAGTTCCTCTCTGCTTTGGACAGCGTGCGAGAGTAGAATGCAATTGGGGCTTCCCGCCATTGGGAAGCCTATGGCTCAAAACCCTCCCACTCCAAAGGGGATGCATCACAAGTCAGAACAACAGGTAAATTCTCAGAGAATTGAATCAACACAGCATCAGACGTGATTAGTCTCTTAATACTGTTAAATGCTGACTGTTCCTTCCCCCCCAGATCCAAGCAGCCTTCTTATCAAGTAAACGATGTAAGGGTTCAGCAATAGATGCTTTGTGAGGTAGAAACATGTGATAAAAGTTAATAAGGCCAAGGAAGGCTTGCAGATCTGACTTGCAACGAGGTTTAGGGGCTTCCTTGATCGCTTTAACCTTGGCATCAGTGGGGTGGATGCCCTGTTTATCAATCATGTACCCCAGGAATTCAACTCTGTCTGTTTTGAGAGTGCATTTGTCTTCCTTGACTTTCAAACCTGCTTTTCTGAATCTGGTAAGGACTTCTCTGAGTCTCTCTTGAAGCTGAGTGTCATTTTCAGCAGAGATTAACACATCATCAAAATAAGGCACTACCCCTGGCAGTCCTTGCAACATTCTTTCCATAAGACTTTGAAAAATGCCAGGTGCCACGCTTACTCAAATTGTAGTCTTTTACATTTGAAGGCACCTCTATGAGTCACAATTGTTTGTGCCTCTGCAGTGGCATCATCAACTGTTAATTGTTGATATGCCTGAGCTAAGTCCAGTTTAGCAAATACTGTACCCCTGCCAAGGGAATGGAGCAGATGATGCACAACAGGTACAGGGTATGCTCTGCTGCAGCATGGTTAAGTGTCCCCTTGTAGTCACCACAGATTCTCACTGACCCATCAGCCTTGACTGGTGTGACTATGGGTGTTTCCCATCTGGAGTGGTCAGTAGGTTCCAAAACCCCTTGGGCATGAGCTTATCTAATTGTGCATCAATTTTTTCCTTTAAAGCAAATGGAACCCTCCTGGGCTTTAAACGAATTGGGGGCACCTTGGGGTCTAAACTGAAAGCAATAGGGGTCCCCATATACTTGCCCAGTCCTTCGCTGAAGACCTCTGGAAACTCAGACTTCAAGGACTCTTCCCAGTCAGAACTGCTCCGTGATGGATGCCAGTCACCTCGATGCCAAGTGGCTTGAACCACTCAAGTCCCAGCAAACTTGGCGATCCTTGTCCACGATGGTCAGTGGCAAGCGTTTGGTGTGGCCTTTAAACTGCGTTGAATTCCCTCGCTCCAACTACTGGAATCTTGTTCCTTGGTAGTCTTTGAGGGTCAGTGCTTGCTTCTGGAAATGTTTTTCTGAATTTTTGGAAAGAGTCTGTGGATAGTGTCCCATGACACCATAGATAAATAAGAGCCTGAGTCCACTTCCATGGGCACGGTCTCCCTTCAATAAACACCTTCACATGTACTTTTCTGCTATTTAAATGTGAAGAATGACCAATGGTTATTGTTTGGTGAGTTTCACTCTTGCCATTTGCTTTTAAATTCGCCCATTTTCCAATTACATTGTTGGGCTTAAAATCTTCCTCAGGAAATTTCTTCCTAAATGGTGGAGTTCTGGATGATTTGCAGACTCTGGCTATATGACCCGTTTCTCTAGCGTAGGCAAATGGAGTCAAAGAACTTGCATTCAGTCGGGGGTGGCCCCCACATCCTCTGCAATAGAATCCTTGCCTGTTTTCTCAGAGTCTTTTCTTTTCTTCTCCATTCTGAGCTTAAAAATCCCCTCTTCTTCCTCACTGCTATCCGAATCAGAGTCTATTTGTTTGCAATGAGTTGTTGAGGATTTTTCCCCATCAGAATGGCTTGAGGCCTGGCTCGAGGCCTTGTTAATCTTTTCATGGCGCAGCTGAGGACTTGGTGGCTTCTGCTGAAACAGCCTCTTCAATAGCCTCTTTAAGCGTGATTTTTGGTTTCATTAACAGTTTGCTTTGTAAGATCTTATCTTTAAGGCCCAAAACAAACCGATCACGCATGGCCTCTTCTCGTTGGGTAAAGTCACAAGCACCCCAATGTCCCTTAAGCTTGCCACGAAGTCATTAACACTCTCGCTATCCCCTTGATCCCGGCGGTAAAATTCGTGTCTCTTAATGAGGCACGCGATACTTGTGGTAATGGGCTCTTAAAAGTCTTTCTAATTCGGCCATTCTATTACCTTCAATTCTGCTGCTCCGCCAGCGCCTTAGCCATTTGAAGACTGCCGGACGCAGTGTGTGAGAAAGACGCCCTCTCCGTCTCTCGGGGATGCGGCGAGATCGTTCCCTTCCAGGAACATGTGGAACGGTCTGCATCGATTCCCAGTCTTCCGTCGCCCGGATCGAGACGGTGCTGGGGGTGTTCAGCGCAGCCATCTCACTCTGTTGCTTGTTCGTCGCGTCGTCTTCTCTTCAGGGAAATCCCACCCTCGTCGCCAGTGTTAAGTTTGCATGAAGAGTCAGGCGAGGAGTTCAGCAAAGGCTTTATTAGTGACAACAGCTCGAATGGACCCGTCCGGGTAAGGCTACGGCTGCTTCTTATAGCCTGCAGCCGTAGCTGCTAATAATGGGAGTGCAGGGTTTCTTCCGCACTATTTAAACCAATACCATTTGACATTTTACAAGACCAGTTCAAATAAACCAATAACATTTAAACCTACATACATAACACAGCTAGTACATCAAAGAAGAAAGAAAGCAAGAACATTAAATGTTACAACAAAACTCTAAATAATTTCCTTTCTTTCCAGACTTTCAGATTTGTTTAATACCCTCTAAGACCTAGGAAAAATATTTCAAATATATTTTATGGAACAGGGCAGTTTACTGTAAATATAGCAAACATCAGATTAAAGTTATTCTTCCACAGTGGGAACCAGTGTCAGAAGAAGAGATTGCTGGCCTTATTTCAAAAGTAAAATCTGGTAGGGCTTACAGTCAGGGTATTATAACTATTGAACTCCTCAAACAAAATCTAGATTGGTGGGGTCTGTTATTAGCAGCCTTATTTACTGTAATAGATCATTCTGATTTAATCTCTTCAGGCTGGAATAGGCTATAACAGTTCCCCTATATAAAAGGAGAAACAGAAAATCTTGACAATTATAAACCAATTAATTTGTTACTATTCCTGGGAAAACTTTATGCTAGACATTTAAATGAACCTTGAGGAACACTACTTTAACAAATACTCATATCTGCCTTTTAGAAAAGGCAGATAAACATTGATCAGTGTTTTACATTATCTTACCTAGCTGGAAAATATTCTATTTTCCTGAAAAGCCAGATTATTTGCCACTTTAATAGATTTCAAGGCTGCATTTGATTTCATTAAATAGAACCAAACTGGGTTAAATTAGAGAATTTGGTATCTGACAGGCATATCACATATTTAATGCAGGCACTATATCAAAATAGTTAGATGCAACAGAAAAGATTTACTTATGGGCAATATTACAGCGCAGTGTGAAACAAGGTTATATTCTGTAAGTACTATAAATTCTACACTATTTAATATTTGTGCTAATGATCTGGAGACTACATTACTTTAGGTTGATGGCCACTGTCCATAACTAGCAAAAAGGAAATTTGTGTTTTGTTGTATCTGAATGATGCAATTCTACTGTCAAATGCTAGACAGGTTTGAAATGCTGACTTGGGGCATTAGTTAAATATTGTCAGAAAAACAATTACAAATCAAGTATGATAAAACTGAAATCTTGAGTTTCAGGGGAAAAAATACCAATCAAAAACTACTGATGGAACATGTAAGCTTATTTGATAACACAACTAGAGCATTTTAGTTATTTGAGCATTTTAAGTAATCGTGCTCTATCCTAGCAGCAAAATTGCAAGGCAGTATTTCTGAAAGTGAAATCTACTGTAATGCCTTTGCTTCAGTGTTTTATTCAAAAGGAAGGGTGATTCGGTGCTGTTACAATATGGGGTTTTGCTGCAAAAATTAAAGGCAAGATGAACACCAAACAAGTCTAATAAATAAGTAAAAATTGCACCTCAAATTTTATACAGGATTAGGATCACGTTTGCCAATAATCCTATAACCACTGCTATGATCTTATTTTTAGGACCTCTTTCCAGTGGTCCAAGTTGTGATCCAGTTATTCAGCCTGGAAACTGGTCAATGCCCTTTAAAAATAATAGGCTTCACTAAGAACAAAGTTTTTAAAAGCTAAGAAGGGTTGTTTCATTAAAATCCTAAATTAATCTTTTGAAGATATGTGATTTAAACGAGTAACCCAAAATATTAGTTAATTATTGGCATTGATCCTGATTATTTATTTTCTAGGGGTATGATATCAGCATTTCATTCTATTAAACAAAGATTATGAAATAACTCAGTACAGGAATTAATGGCTAATGTCAACATTATGTGTTCCCCTGTAACTTTTGGAATTCATTACAGATATACTTTTCAGCTCTCTAAACCTCTTAATAGTCCAGATTTAAGTAAGTACAGAACAGCCTTTTCAAAAACAGATTAAACCAGAGTTGTTGCCATCAAACATGCTATATGGTAGAGTTCAAAAATCCTAAATCTCCATGTCTCAAAGAGTATTGCTCTTGCAAAGGTGGATCATATTTTATTGTATTGTGAATTTTATGAGTCTTCAGTAGGATATTATCTGGCCTATTTTAAAATCAAAACCAGGAAGATATACTTTAAAAGTAATGACTTTAAGAAAGTAGCCTGAGAACAGAAGACTGAGTAGAAACTACTCAGAAATTCCTCTTTTCTGGCAATGAGTAAGCTGCCACCCTTAGAGATGTTGGTCCAATATGAGACCTTGACTATGTGTCAGAATGGTTGTGCAATTGGCAACTCCAAATTTCAACTAACAAATGCTCTGTCCTACACATTGGCAAAAAAAATCAGAACAACAAATACAAGTTAGGTGGGAGCAATCTCGTAGAGTAGATGATCCTCAGTCTGTCAAGGACCTAGTACTTATCTCAAATGATCTAAGCCCCAGAGGTCACTGCAACAGCATTGCCAAAAAGAATTGTTAACCTTATTTTGTGTATTTAACCTTATTTTCTGGCAACATTGAATTGTTAACTAGGGCATACAAAACTTTTGCCAGACCAATTCTCGAACACAGCTTGTCTGCCTGGAACCCACACTGTATATCGGACATTAAGGCAATTGGGTTCAGAGGTATTTTTGAGAAAAGTACTCCACTTCCACTCACAATAGAATTCCTGTGCCTCCAGGCTAGAAATTTTAGGCCTGGACAATCTGGAACTGCGCTGCCTGGGTCTGATCTAAGCATAGTACACAAAATTGTCTGCTATAACATCTTGCCTGTCAATGACTTCTTCAGCTTCAATCACAATAATACACAGGCAAACAACCGATACAAACTTAAGGTAAACCACTCCAAACCCAATTGCAGAAAATACAACTAGAGCAAAAGAGTGGTCAGCCTGGAACACCCTACCTGACTCGTTGTTACAGCATCAGCCCACAGAGCTTCAACCTCAAACTGTCTACCATGGACCTCACCCCATTCTTAAGAGGTCCTTAAAGGTGTGCATAAGCATACCAGCGTGCCTACCGTCCCTGTCTTACTGTCCCTATTTATCTGTATTTACTTCTTTTGTTCTTGTTTATGTTCATACTTATACTTATTATCCTGTACATATTTGACAAACAAACAAACAAACAAACAAACAAATAAATAAAATGTTGTAGGTTCTCCATGTCTTCTCCTAGATCAACCTTGACAGCTGCAGACTATAGCCATCTGTCTGTTGTTTCACAAGAAAGGAAAACCAAATTCTGTAGCCCATCTGTCCAGGAAGTCCAACACCTAGCAGAGATATTGTTGATCCAGGTGATGATTGATTCGGTATGGGTTTCTTTAAATTCTCACTGTATTGTTTATGGTTGAGAGATTCCTCTGATGAGACCTGCCCAGGTCTCTATAATAGCTCTTCTGCTTCTCAAAGCAAACAAGCTGCACAACTATGTTAAGGTCACTGAGGCCTTCTTCTAAACCAGGGGTCTCAAACTCAAGGCCCGGGGGGATCTGGGCTATGGGGTGCTTAGATCTGGCCCACGGGGCTACTCTGGGAACAGTGAAGGACCGGCCCATGGTGCTTCTGCCAGCAAAAATGGAGCTCTGGCACCCTGACATGAGTAATGCTGAGCTGCCCACACCTACCTTGGGCACTCCCACCCCAGCCCCCTGAGATCAAACACAACCCTGAAGTGGCTCTCAATCAAATCGAGTTTGACACCCCTGTTCTAAACTAAAGGACATCTAGGTTTGGTCTTTGAATGGAAGATCAGTGCTCAGACTGTTAACTAGATCAAAGACAGCAATAGCAAATTGTTTCTGCATTGCTGCCAAAACAACCTATATGGTTTTGTCCATATAATAACCCATTTATGAATTCTATCTGAATGATTACCTAACCTGGTGGTGGTGTGATGGCAGCACAGTGGTCAGAACGCAGTATTACAGGCTAACTCACTGCTCACTCCAGGAGTAAGATTCTGACCGGCTCAAGGTTGACTCAGCCTTCCATCCTTCTGAGGTCAATAAAATGAGGCCCCAGTTTATTGGGGTCAATATGCTGACTCTCTAAACTGCTTAGAGAAGGCTGTAAAGCACTATGAAGCAGTTATATAAGTCCAAGTGCTATTGCTATTATCTTATTGGGTTTACATAAGCAGTCTGCTCCATTTTCACTAATGGAAATCAAAATTATTATATAAACAATCTTTGTTTATGGTAATGACTAATATAACAGAACACTTTCCCCCAGTGAAGTATATGCTCAGGCTAATGTAAGAGACAAACTGCAAAAAGTAATTTGGATTTGTCGAGTCTCAAACAGTCCTCGCCCCATAAATGAACAAAGTGTTCAATATAGTGGGCTTTCAGCATTTCAGAATATTGAGCCAATGAGTTTCACTACTTTGACAAATCCTGCCTCTGGAAAACTTCACTGCTTTGTTTAGTTTCTGCTAGAATTTGTTTTGTAGATTTACTTTATGGGGAAAGAGATAGAAAAGAGTGATTTATTATGCTGCTCCCTTGTGATCTTGCTTGCTTTTTCTTGTATGATCCTTTAGTTTTCTCCAAATCCACAATCCACACCCTTTTATACTTATGTTTCCTTGGTTCTCCTACTGTTTGTCTGACCTATAGCATAATCCTTGCTCAGTTTCAATATTCGGTATGTCAATAGTTATTTAAACTCCACTTTTGTTCTCTTTAAGTCTTCCCATCCCTTATTAAAATTATTTCGATTACCACTTATTTGCATCTTGTGTAGAGTATTTTATTGCCTTTATTTTCATCTTGTGTAGAGTATACATCTTGACTTCTTTGAGTGAGCATTACAGAAACAGTAATAGTGATAGTGCATACATTCCTTAGAGTTCCCCCACCTTTACGTGCTGCAAAAGCATATACTTAGATACTCTGGATGTAGTATCTAATTCCTAGAAGACACTAACATTGCCAGTGAATTATGCCATTAAATCTCAAATTCCAGAAACAAAGTGAAAAGGTAAAAGACTGATAGGTCTTTAACACAAAACTTATTTTTTAATCAGTTTTTATTGTTTAGTAGGAGTGCAATAATTTCTGTATTACTTCACTACAACATCTCTCAAAGCTGTCTTTGGATGATTTGGTTGCTAAGATGCTCTTTTTCCACATTTTTTCTTTATCCTATCCTTCTTAATAGAAGTATAAGGAAGCTCTTATAAAAATATCCTGTAGTGAAACTCTTGAAGCTCTCTTGTTCAAATATTGCAGGGTGTTTCGATTCTGGTCATCCAAAGCATGAAACAGGCACTAAAGGTGCTAGATTATATCTTATATTTGAAGCTTGGACCATACCAAATCGTATCTCCAATTAGTTTGGATCAAACCACATGCCATTTGAACCTAACATTCAGATCAGATGTTGGGTTAATTGCTTACCCTTATACATAAAAATAAGGCTTATTGCCTGAAAAATGCAAGGCATATTAACAGCCTATGTTAGGGTGGGAATTGTGCTTATCCAGCAATTTCTAAAATATAGTCTTCCTAAATATAGATGATAAAAGATACTGGGACATAGAGTTAAGTACATTGTTAGTTATGTACCCTCCATGCTCCATATAAACCTGTTTGTTTTAGGAACTAAATGTCTCTCTATAGTATTGTATCTTTATACAATAAAATACAATTTTATTTTTTGTTTTAAATATGGTTTTACATTGTGTAAACCACCTCAGTCACCATGGGTGAATAGGCAGCAATATAAATTAAACAAACAAACAAACAAATAAATAATATGTCTATGGAGATTCTCAGTCATCCAGGTCATGGTTGTCCCAAATATGCTTTTCAAAGGGCAACTGGGCTTTTTTTATTTTTTCCTTGAAGATGTTTTGCTTCTCATCCAAGATGAGAAGAAATGTGAAAATCCAAATTTTCAACCAACACAACATACATGCATATTTTAAACCCAAGAATACACTAAGGCAGGAATGTGTCTGCCTCAAGGGTAAAACACCCAACCACAAACTAATCCATGTGATATATGCAGTATAATGCAATGAAACATGTGCAGGCCGGTACTCCACTTCACTAATGCATAGCACAATATAGGAGAACAAACCCATCAGGACAAGATTCAACATTTAAAAGACAAAGGCCACTCTTTTGAGGACAGCAAAGTCCACATTCTGGACAGAGAGGACAACTGGTTTGAAAGAGGGATAAAAGAGGCTCTCTGTGTTAAACTGAGCAGCCCCTCTCAACAGAGGGGAGGGGTATGGCACCACCTATCTCCTATCTATATCACAATCTTTTCAGCAGTTCCAGGAGAGTTCCACACCCATTTGCACTCTGATTCAGGTGACCCTTAGGATACAGATCAGTGGTGGTATTTAGCAGGTTCTGACCAGTTCTGGAGAACCAGTAGCGGAAATTTTGAATAGTTCGAGAGACCGCAAATCTCATCTCTGACTGGAGATTTTACAGTATCCTTCCCCACCAAGCCATGCCCACAGAACCAGTAGTAAAAAAATTTGAATCCACCACTGATACAGATAAATGCCCAAATGGCCTCAATGATTCTCAGAGTTCTAACACCAACCTTCAGAGTGCTAACAACCAGATGACTGCAAGGAATATAAATCCTTTCATTCTCCACCATTCAGTCAGAATTGAAAGAGCTTCTTGGATGAGAAGCAAAATGTCTTCCAGAAAAACTCCAAGAAAGTCCAGCTGCCTTTTGAAAAGCACCTTTAGGACAATATATACAATACTTTATCCACAAATATGTGGAAAGAATGGCTATCACCAATTTCACACTGACCCATATCTTGTTTTCTCTCACATATACATACTAATAACCCCATTTTACTTTCTTATAGAGATATGTTTTCATCAATAAGCTAGAAAATAGATTCTGATACATATTGTTCTGTCTTTAGACTGCTGTCTTACTGAGGGAGTTCTGATTAGCACTATTCTTTTTACTGTTCTGTCTTTAGACTGCTGGCTGAATATAGAGACAGACAGACAACTCTACAAAGGCTTCAGTACAAAGTTTCTTTATTGGGTCACCAGGCATCCTCAAATATAAC
>SOZL01001541.1:0-27665 GCA_009733165.1 Naja naja
TCTACGTCTCTTGATCTCTGGCTGCCGGTGCTGTTCTCTGTTACGGCATGTGCCATTCCTCTGAAGTGAAAACAGCTTTTCCCACGGTGGGAAACATGAAAACCACACGGCCACATGAAGGAGGCAACAGATGGGGACTTAATAACCATAGAAACGTGTTCCTCATTACCTCCAGTTCGTTCTTTCTTCCCCTTCTCTGGAAGAGAAGCGGGGTTTATTTTTTGCCTTCTAAATTTCACCTACAAACGGAAATCTTGAAAGGCAGTTTGGTCTTTCAGGAAGTCCTTGACTTATGACCATAATGGAGGCTGACGTTTTGGTTGCTAAGCGAGACCGTTGCGAAGTGAGCTTTGCCCCAGTTTACGCTCTTTCCTGCCACCCTTGTTAAGTGAATCACTGCCATCGTTAAGCGAGTGACACGTTGTTAAGCGAATCTGGTTTCCTCTGTTGACTTTGCTTGTCGGAAGGTCGCAAAAGGGAGATGACGTGATGCTGCGACCGTCATAAATATGAGTCAGTTGCCAAGCATCTGAATTTTGATCACGTGACCACAGGGATGTGGCAACAGTCATAACTGTGAACCACGGTCCTAAGTCACCTTTTTCTGGTGCCGTTGTGACTGAACGGTCACTAAATGAACTATTGTAAGTCGAGGATTACCCGTATGCTTTGACTTGTTCTTCTTCGGTCTCACATTTCAATCAGTGTTCGGGTCCTCGACATACGACCACAATTGGGACCGGAATTTCTGTTGCTAAGCAAAGTGGCTGCTAAGTGAGGTGAACCCCATCTTGTGACCCTTCCTTAAGCAAATCCTGACAATCGTTAAGCAGTTGTTAAGTGAATCCGGCTTCCTTTCTTCTGCTTGTCAGAAAATTGCAAGTGGCGGTCGCAATTACCTCAGAATGCTGCAACCATCATTTATTTATTTATCTGTATAAAATGTATTGGCCGCCCATCTAACTCAGGGCAGTTTACATTTACATCTTAGTTTAAACAAAAAAAAAGTTATAATCAAACCATAAATACATGCCAGTTGTCAATCACCCACATTTTAATCATGTGACCGTGGGAATGCTAGAACGGGCATAAGTGTGAGAATTGGACCTCAGTCCCCTTTTTCAGTAGCTTTGAACGATCACTAAATGTGTTCTGACCAAGGCTTCCTGAGACAGTATGAATCACATGCTGTTCCCAAAAACCTTTAGTTTTATTCCAACGGCTGTGAATTCTAGGCATTCACAGCCCGTAAGGAGTCCCAAACCGCTTGTGAATAGTCCAACAGAAGTCTGCCACAGTCTTTCGGGATAAGGCTGATAAGCACCTACCTTTATCTCCCTTGAAAGACTGCCAACCACTAATCCTACAATTAGCTGTACAAGGCCAAACGGAGCGCAAAGTCAACACGGAGCTTCAGATTTTAAACCGACCAGAACGAACAAAGTTGCTTCCTGCAAAGGCTCATGTCCCTTTGCTTCTCCTTTATGTCTTATGGGAGGGCCAATAATCTCCAAGCCTTACTCCCCGAAGTCACCCTTTTGTCTCAACTGTTCTGCTTGGCAGCTCTGCTAAGGCAGCACTGAGAACAGGCTCCCCCTGTTCCTCTGCCTCGCTGATGTCAGATTCTGGAGGCTCCGGAGTCAGCACATAACTCCCCATCTCTGTGTCAGATGCAGATCCCTCATCCAAGCCCTCCCCAGACTCCAGGGCTGGCCCATGTTCCTCCCCACTGTCCGACTCTGCTGCCAGCTCTGCAGGCCGCCACCAGACCACAACAAAATGAATGGTCATAAGTCAAGGACTACCTGTACCCCAGAAACTCTCTGGCTGTCAACAACAGTTGTCAACTCACACTGAACTCAACCCTAAAGCCTTTCCCCCCTCCCAAACATTATCTATATATGAGCTATTTTAAATATTGATAATTTATCTACTTTTCCATAAGCACTAGCCAGAGATCATCCTCCGAAAAAGAAACCTAATCAAATGAATGTGAATGGAATGATTATCAATGAAAATTAATTGCCTATAAAATAAGGCACCGTTAATTGCTTTTCTCTCTCTCTATAGATACATCCCGTTTATGCTCCCTCTGAAGTAAGTTCCACAAAGTTTAATAATTCTGACTTCCAGCTCATTATGTATTGTCACTTCCAATTATTTGTGACCCGGTGGGCAGCAGACTTGTTGGTCTGCAACACTTTCTATTTTGGTAAACTCCTTCCTTGTATCCACCTGTGAACGTGTTTAGTCTTCTTGTGTTTTTGTAGTTTTGATTGTCACAAGAGGGGTGGGAAACGATGGCCCTTTGATGACATGTGGACTTCAGCTCAGGAATTCTCGAAGTTGAAGTCCATAAGTCATCAAGGGGCCACCATTCTCCACCTTTACCTTAGAACACAGGTAATAATAATAAAGGAAGGGACCTTGAAGGTCTTCTAGTCCAATCCCCTGCCCCAGCAGGAGACTATATTATTCTGGACAAATGGCTATTTGCTTCTTCCTCCAGTGATGGAGCACCCACAGTTTCTAGTGGCAAGCAGTTCCACTGGTTAATTGTCTTCACTGCTAGGAAATTTCTCCTTAAATCCAGGTTGCTTCTCTGCTTGATTAGTTTCCATCCATTGCTTCTTGTCCTGCCTTCAGGGGCTTTGGAGAATAGCTTGACTCCCTCTTCTTTGTGGCAGCCCATCAAATATTGGAAGGCATTTATTATGTCACCCGTAACGATCTGTGCTTTAGATAAGACATACCCAGTTCCTTCAATTGTTCATTATGTTTCAGCCTCCAGATGCCTTACCATCTTTTTGCCCCTGTATTAGTTGTTTTAATAGAACAGAATAGGTAAGGAGAGGCTCCATCCAAGATAAAAACCCTCTGAAGCTTTAAAAGTTATTTAGGATACCTCTTACTTGTCATTTATTTATTAAACTGGCAAAAGTGCTATTTGGCCATCTTCTAAGTCTCCCAGTGCTGAACTACAATAAACATACATCGGAGGAATAAAGCATCCATGGTAAACAGAAACATCATTAACCGAAATTAGGGTGAAAATCAAAATAAATAATATGGAGAGGCACAATGAGACTCGTCCAAGTCATCAAATACATTCTGGAAGTCCTCCAGTAACAACAGAGTCTGGAAGACAGGAAAGAAGGAGTTTGTGTGTTTTCTGGAAGAAGCTACTGAAAATAATGTTTTGAAGGTCTCAAGCTTCTAAGCCATGTAGGATTTTAAGAGGTTAAAACAACACTTTGAATTTCACCCAGAAATCTACTTGAAACACTATGCATTTTGCCAATCAACAGTAGACTGGGAGTTCCAGTCCTGCCTTAGGCATGAAAACCAGCTGGATGACTTTGGGCCAATCACAAGGAGACTGGGAGTTCTAGTCCTGCCTTAGGCATGAAAACCAGCTGGGTGACTCTGGGCCAATCACCAGGAGACTGGGAGTTCTAGTCCTGCCTTAAGCATGAAAACCAGCTGGGTGACTTTGGGCCAATCACTATGAGACTGGGAGTTCTAGTCCCGCCTTAGGCATGAAAACCAGCTGGGTGACTCTGGGCCAATCACCAGGAGACTTGGAGTTCTAGTCCCGCCTTAAGCATGAAAACCACCTGGATGACTTTGGGCCAATCACCATGAGACTGGCAGTTCTAGACCCGCCTTAGGCATGAAAACCAACTGGGCGACTTGGGGCCAATTACCAGGAGACTGGGAGTTCTAGTCCCATTTAAGCATGAAAACCACCTGGATGACTTTGGGCCAATCACCATGAGACTGGCAGTTCTAGTCCCGCCTTAGGCATGAAACCAACTGGGTGACTTTGGGCCACTACACAGGAGACTGGGAGTTCTAGTCCCGCTTAAGCATGAAAACCATCTGGGTGACTTTGGGCCAATCACCATGAGACTGGCAGTTCTAGTCCCGCCTTAGACATGAAACCCAACTGGGTGACTTGGGGCCAATTACCAGGAGACTGGGAGTTCTAGTCCCGCCTAAGCATGAAAACCACTGGATGACTTTGGGCCAATCACCATGAGACTGGCAGTTCTAGTCCCGCCTTAGGCATGAAAACCAACTGGGTGACTTGGGGCCAATCACCAGGAGACTGGGAGTTCTAGTCCCACCTTAAGCATGAAAACCACCTGGATGACTTTGGGCCAATCACCATGAGACTGGCAGTTCTAGTCCCGCCTTAGGCATGAAAACCAACTGGGTGACTTGGGGCCAATCATCATGAGACTGGGAGTTCTAGTCCCGCCTTAGGAATGAAAACCAGCTGGGTGACTTTGGGCCAATCACTATGAAACTGGCAGTTCTAGTCCCGCCTTAGGCATGAAAACCAACTGGGTGACTTGGGGCCAATTACCAGGAGACTGGGAGTTCTAGTCCCGCCTTAAGCATGAAAACCACCTGGATGACTTTGGGCCAATCACCATGAGACTGGCAGTTCTAGTCCCGCCTTAGACATGAAAACCAACTGGGTGACTTGGGGCCAATTACCAGGAGACTGGGAGTTCTAGTCCCGCCTTAAGCATGAAAACCACCTGGATGACTTTGGGCCAATCACCATGAGACTGGCAGTTCTAGTCCCGCTTAGACATGAAAACCAACTGGGTGACTTGGGGCCACACCAGGAGACTGGGAGTTCTAGTCCCCTTAAGCATGAAAACCACCTGGATGACTTTGGGCCAATCACCATGAGACTGGCAGTTCTAGTCCCGCCTTAGGCATGAAAACCAACTGGGTGACTTGGGGCCAATCATCATGAGACTGGGAGTTCTAGTCCCGCCTTAGGAATGAAAACCAGCTGGGTGACTTTGGGCCAATCACCAGAACTGGCAGTTCTAGTCCCTACTAGGCATGAAAACCAACTGGGTGACTTGGGGCCAATTACCAGGAGACTGGGAGTTCTAGTCCCGCCTTAGGCATGAAAACCAGCTGGGTGACTTTGGGCCAATCACCATGAGACTGGCAGTTCTAGTCCCGCCTTAGGCATGAAAACCAACTGGGTGACTTGGGGCCAATCACCAGGAGACTGGCAGTTCTAGTCCTGCCTTAGGCATGAAAACCAACTGGGTGACTTTGGGCCAATCACCAGGAGACTGGCAGCCCCTTAGATATTGGAAGACCCCTATCATGCCTCCTTCCTCCTTGCCTCAAAGTTTCCTTTTTCATCCTCCTCTGCCATCCTGGTTTGTGGCTTTGCCTCCTCCGTGACCCAGTTTCTCTCTCTCTCTCTTTCTCTCTCTTTCTCTCTCGGTGGGTTAAGCTCTCCCCGTGGTACGTTGCAAGCTTCTCCGGCATCTTCCAGCCAGACGACGCCGTTTAAGAAAATGTTCCCGACCTTCGGATACCCTGGTGCTGCCTCCATCTCCTTCTCGGCGGGAGCCGACTTTTAGCAGCTCAAACTGTATTCCACTAAATTAGAGCCACGTTGATTTAGACAATTACTGGGTCAATCGTGCCTTCAATTCTGGGTTTCACACCGAGATAACAGCCGCTGGGATGGAGGGGGCAAGCAGAGGATTGGGGGAAAGGAAAGAAAGAGTGGATAGCCGGAACTGGTGAGCAGCAATCTCCTAGGCTGTGATTTTCCCTGAAAAGGGTAAAAAAAATAAAAAAAAATAAAAACACGCCTCTGAAGGACAAGTGACAAATTATGTGTTAGAATATTTTGAGAATTTCAGGCAGGGAAGGAAGTTGGGGCGGGTAAATCGGTGACACTCCTTGAACCCTTGGCCCAGCCTCTGAGATCGCTTCATCTCACTCCAGTCAGGTGAGCCTTAGCTTCCTCCAGGATGCAATCGAGATCAAGGGAGGTACTAATACCACTTATTTTATTTATTTATTTATTTGATTCGTCAATCGCTTACAACATAATAGGTATAAGTACAAACATGAGTAAGAATGCTGGAACTAGAGATGGATAAATGGGGACAATTGTTTAGCTTGGTTTAGTTTTATTGGACTTATATGCCGCCCTCTCTCCCTAGGGACTCAGGGCGGCTTACAGTAAAAAAAAAATAGAAATACAATTAACTAAAATACATTAAAACCACAGTAGCTAAGCCCAATAAAAGTAAAAACCCAATTACATTTAAAATATCAATAAAAAACCCACCCCTTCCCTATCAGTCCAGGCCAGATCGTTGAAACAACCAGGTCTTTAGGTCACGGCGAAAGGAACGGAGGTCAGGGGCCAACCAGAGCTCCAAGGGGAGTCGATTCCACAGGGTGGGCGCTCCCACAGAGAAGGCCCTACCCCTGGGCCCCGCCAGCCGACATTAGGACAGGGAGGGTAGGCACTTATGCACACCTCTTACAGACCTCTTAGGAATGGGGTGAGGTCAATAGTGGATAGTTTGAGGTTAAAGGAATTGTATGCCCTGAGGGGACTCCCTTCCTCTCGGGCTTGGCCTGTTACACTATCTTCTGCTTACCTCAAGGATGGGTCTTGGAACCCGGAGAGATGGCATGACAGGGGTGGGGGGGTGGGGTTCTGCTACGAAAAAGAGGGTCACTAGGGCCCCCTTAGTCAAATTTTTAACTAAATTTTTAAGAAGGCTAGGGAGGAGGGTGGGTAATGATCCCAGGGATATGGGTCTCAGCCCGTGCATGGCGGGGGGGGGGTTGGGGCTGCCGGGGCTCTGAGGTGTGAGGTGCGGACCGCGATTCCCAGGGTGGTTGGGGTTGGCAGGAGACATCGAGGCATAGGGCCATATCATGTGCCAGGAGCACATGCCCGCCATCTTTGTGCGGTGGCATGCTCCGACCCTATGGCCTCCTCCCCAAGGGGCGTGGGAACTGGGACCCCTGGGCTTAAGCTGGTGTATTTTAATGCCAGGTCTGTGGCTAATAAGTCCCCCCTCCTCCGAGAGATCATTGAGGAGGAGGCTGCGGACCTGGCTTGTATCACCGAAACCTGGTTGGGCCCGGAGGGAGGGGTCCCTCTGGTTGATCTATGCCCACCAGGTTTCCGGGTTTTGCACCAGCCACGGGCCCAGGGAAGGGGTGGGGGGGTGGCTGTGGTTATGCGGGAGACCTTGTTTCCAAGGGAGGTCACTGTTCCAGAGATAGGCGGAGGAGACCCTCCTCCTGAGGTGGGGGCCTAATGGTCGGGTGGGCCTGCTGCTCGCATACCTTTCCCCCAGCTGTGTGACAGCGCCCTGCCTGGGCTTCTGTCCTCTCGGGGTGGCTGGAGTTCCCGGGCCTTATAGTCCTGGGGACTTCAATCTGCCTTCCCTGGGGAGCGGGTTTGGCCCAGGAATTCATGGCTTCCATGGAAGCCATGGGCCTGACCCAATTGATTCAAGGCCCCACTCACGAGGGGGAAACACTCTTGACCTAGTTTTCTCTCTGAACAGTGGCGAGTGACAGAGGGCAAGCCACTTTACGGCGTTGCCCGTTCCATGGTCTGATCACTATCTCCTATGGCTGGTCTTCCAACAGGCCGCCCCCCACTGCTGGGATGAGGAGCCACTTAGATGGTTCTGCCCCAGACGCCTGATGGACCCTGAGAGGTTCCAGGCGGAACTGGGGTCTTTTCCCTCTTCCCTTGCCCACAGCTCTGTTGAGGATCTGGCAATAGCCTGGCAACAGGCTGCATCGGATGCCCTCAACAGGGTTGTCCCCATGCATCCCCTCTCTCACCGTGGATCCCGGATGGCTCCTTGGTATACTGAGGAGCTCCGGGAGATGAAGCGTCATCGGAGGGGTTTAGAGAGCAGGTGGAGGTCCACCCGCTCCCAATCCGATCGAGCCCAGCTAAGAGCCCATATTAGGACTTACCTGGTAGCTATGAGAGCGGCGAGAAGGTCTTATCTCTCCCCTCATAGCGTCCGCAGATAACCGCCCAGCGCCCTGTTCGGGTTACCCGCTCTCTCCTTCATACAGGGAGGGGTGGACCCATTCGGGAAGGGCTGAGGAGTTTGGTCAATATCTGTCGGATAAGATCGCCCGGATTCGGGCGGGTTGTCCTCTGATTTGCAGTGGTCTGAGGAACGAGATACAGGTAGTCTGGCCAATGTGATCTGGGATGAGTTCGATCCTGTTTCCGAGGATGAAGTGGACAGGATTATGCGGCGCTGAGTTCCACCACATGTTTGTTAGACCCATGTCCTTCCTGGCTGGCCTATGCCACCAGGGAGGTCACCTGGGTTGGCTCGGGCAGTCGCCTTCATTAAGGGAGGGTGTTTTTCCCACCGCCTTGAAGGAGGCGGTGGTGAGACCCTCCTGAAGAAGCCTGCCCTGACCCGACCGTGTTAGACAACTTTCATCCAGTCTCCAACCTTCGCTTTTGTAAGGTTGTTGAGAGTGTGGTGGCTCAGCAGTTTCCACTTTTCCTGGATGAAGCGGACTACCTAGATCCGTATCAATCGGGCTTCCAACCTGGTTTCAGCATGGAGACAGCATTGGTCGCGCTGATGAATGATCTCTGGAGGGCTCGGGACAGAGGTTTTTCCTCTGTCCTGGTCCTATTAGACCTCTCAGTGGCTTTTGATACCATCGACCATGGTATCCTTTTGCATGCCTTGAGGGGCTGGGAGTGGGGGCACCGTGCTCGTGGTTCACCTCCTACCTCTCGGGTGATCGCAATTGGTATTGGCGGGCAGAGGTCCCGGGTGCTCTGTGGGGTCCCTCAGGGTGGTTCTCTCCCCTGCTATTTAACATCTATATGAAGCCGCTGGGTGAGATCATCCGTGGTTTCGGGGTGAGATTCCACCAGTACGCAGATGACACCCAGCTGTACATCTCCACCCCGAACCAAATCAGTGATGCCCTCTCCCTGATGACCCAGTGCTTAGATGCTACGGATCTGGATGAGCGGGAACATGCTTCGACTCAACCTGGCCAAGACTGAGTGGCTGTGCGTACCGGCATCTTGGCCCAGTCAGGAATATCCATCTTTGGCCATAGGGGGAGCGGTGTTGCCCCTTGTGGATAGGACACGGAATTTGGGGGTCCTCCTGGATGTTCAGCTCCGGTTGGAGGAGCAGGTGTGAGCCGTCGCCAGGGGGGGCCTTTGCCCAACTCCGTCTTGTTCGCCAACTACGCCCATTCCTGGACCGAGATGCCCTGTGCACAGTCACTCATGCCCTTGTTACCTCGCGACTCGACTACTGCAACGCTCTCTACTTAGGACTGCCCTTGCATACCATCCGGAGACTGCAGCTGGTGCAGAATGCGGCAGCGGGGTGGTGATGGGAGTTTCCGATTCTCCCATGTTACCCCCTCGCTGCCTGCATTGGTTGCCGGTTGCGCTGAGGTTCAAGGTTTTAGTTTTAACATACAAAGTCCTTCACGGAGGGACTCCTGCCGACATCGAATGCCAACCGCCCTGTGCGAGCACACAGGCAAGGACTCCTTGGGGTCCCGTCGGTGGGCCAATGCCGGCTGGCGGTCTCCCGACGATGAGCCTACTCTGTCATGCCCCTGACCTCTGGAACCAGCTCCCACTGGGGCTCGCCTGGCCCCTGACCTCCGCACCTTCCGCCATGATTTGAAGACCTGGTTGTTTGACCAATCCGGGCTGTGACCTTTTCTTTCCTGGGGGGGTGGTGGTTTTATATTTTTAATGTATTTTAAATTTGTTTGGGCTTGTAATCGGGTTTAATCTCTTTTTAATTATTTATTGCTGTTGTTTCTAGTTGTGAGCCAGTCTTCGGATATGGGGCGGCATACAAGTCCCAATAATAAATAAAATAAATAAATAAAGGAGTGGGGGATTGAGGATGTAACAACAGAGTCAGGTAGTGCATTCCAGGCATTGACCACTCTGTTGCTGAAGTCGTACTTTCTGCAGTCGAGTTTGGAGCGGTTTATGTTGAGTTTGTATCTGTTGTGTGCTCTTGTATTGTTGTGGTTGAAGCTGAAGTAGTCACTGACTAGTAGAACATTGTAGCAGATAATTTTGTGTGCTACACTTAAGTCCAACCATAGGCGGCATAGTTCAAGGTTGTCCAAGCCCAAAATCTCAACCCTGGTGATATAGGGTATTCTGTTGCGAGCAGAGGAGAGCAGTATTCTTCTCGTAAACTACTTCTGGACTCGCTCAATTGTATTAATGTCTGATATACAGTGCGGATTCCAGACTGATGAGCTGTATTCGAGTATACTCCAAGCCGTAGTACAGGGGTGTCAAACTCAAGGCCCGGTTCCGGCCCTTGTGGGTACTTAGATCTGGTCTATAGGGCCAGCATAGAAATATCAAAGGACCGGCCCTCTATGGCCAAAATGCGCTGCGGGGAGTGGGGTGGCATGCGCACCCACCCCGAATTGCCATTGTTAAGCAGCATGCCATATCATGCCACACTGTATGACTGCATTGCTTAGTGACAGAGTTCCTGGTCACAATGGCCGCCATAACCTGAGGATTACCTATATTGCTATCTGTCTCTAAAAATCAATGGAGGCAGCGAGTTCTAATCCCGTTCAGTCATGGCAGCTGACCAATGGACTTTGGGCTGCTCCCTCCCACTCAACCCAAGAGCCAATCGGGTGTAGTGGGGAAAGGGCTGCAACAGGAACTTGGAGAACTGGGTTCTAGTCCCTCCTCGGTCAATTTTATTAGCTCATTTTGGACCAGTCCTGTCATGCCCCTGTCGGAATCTGATTTGGAGGGGGAGGCCGAGCAGCTGACAGGGAGTGGGAGAGTGGCTCCATTGGCTGTGGAAGAAACTGGGGAAGGGCACAGTCCAGCTGGGTAGAGCAGGGGAGAAATAGATCAAGGCAGAGGGACTTCAGAGGAAGGCCCAGGCCCACCCCCTCTTCATCCTAGGGCACACAGGGAGGAACAGAGAAGGGAGCAACGTGAGTTGTGTGGCTTACAGGGGAGGAAAGGGCCCTGATTCCCTTCATTAGCTGCAGCTGGGAACACAATGTTTAAAAAGAGAAGCTGCTCACAGCAAAGTTGTTGGAAGCAAATCATGAATTATCTGTTATTGTCGAGACTTATCTGGGTTCCTGGCATCTTCCCAACTCTGTGTGTTTTGCTGGCCTTTCAAGTCTGGAATTCCTTCTCCTGCCCTGTCAAGTTAATTACTGCAGTGTGGTTTGTGTGGATTTTTAGTTACAGCTTGTATGCACTTTGTTTTCGGACTGAATTTCCTCCACTTAAAGACTGTTCTTGGGAGAGTTTTTTCTCCAGCCAAAGATAACCTGGACATTGGGGGCAAAGTTGGACGTACCAAAGGGACACTTCTTGCTTATTTGGCTGTGTTGCCTTTGTGCCACGCCCCAGGTCATCACAAGTCCCTCCCTCGCAGCCCAAGAACCAATCAGGAGTAATGGGAAAGGGCTGGACTAGGAGGGGGAAGATCTGGGTTCTAGTCCTTCCTTAGTCCCAGAAGGTTTATGAGAGGCAGGATTTTCAAAATCTCACCACCCTGTACTCCATAAAGAAAGTCAACATTTAATTCTAACAAATAAAATTCCATAGTCAAGACAGTGTTCTGCTAAAGGGCAGTCCGTGGGCTTTTGAAGGGCACTAATCTACGGCGGCCAGCCTCTCTCCACCTTGGCCAGATGTTGTAAATCATCCCCATCTGGAGAGCTGCAAAGATTAAAATGTAATTATGACAAGGCAGTGACTTGAGTATCAATCCATGGAGCAGCTTCAGCAAAAGGGCTATCAGAATTCACGCGGTTCTGATGCCAAGTGGAGGCTGCAGAACTCTGGGATAAGACGAGGGCCCTTTCCTGCAATTTATTTATCAATATCTTGCCTTTACTATTTTTTTTAATAAACTATCCAAGGTGTTGAACCTATCTCCTTCTTCTTCCTATTTTCCCCACAATCACCACCCTGTGAGGTAGGTTGGGAGGAGAGAGGGGCATTGGTTCAAGGTCACCCAGCCGCCTTTCCTGCCTAAGGAGGGACTAGAACTCAACGTCTCCTGGTGATTGGCCCAAAGTCACCCAGCTGGCTTTCATGCCTAAGATGGGACTAGGACTCACTGCCTCCTGGTGATTGGCCCAAAGCCACCCAGCCGGCTTTCATACCTAAGGCGGGACTAGAACTCAATGTCTCCTGATGATTGGCCCAAAGTCACCCAGCTGGCTTTCATGCCTAAGATGGGACTAGGACTCACTGCCTCCTGGTGATTGGCCCAAAGCCACCCAGCCGCTTTCATACCTAAGGGGACTAGAACTCAATGTCTCCTGATGATTGGCCCAAAGTCACCCAGCTGGCTTTCACGTCTAAGGCGGGACTAGAACTCACTGCTTCCTGGTGATTGGCCCAAAGTCACCCAGCCGGCTTTCATGCCTAAGGCAGGACTAGAACTCATGACTATGATTTTAGTATTGGTGGCTGGAAGCCATAATTAATTTTTAATTTCCACGTGAATCAGAATAGAGCTGGAAGGGACCTTGGAGGTCTTCTAGCCCAGCCCCCTGCTCAAGCAGGAGATCCTATGCCATTTCAGACCAATGACTGTCCAGTCTCTTCTTAAAAAACTCCAATGATGGAGCACCTTAAAACTTCTGGAGGCAAGCTGTCCACTGGCTAATTGTCCTCACTGTCAGGAAGTTTCTCCTTAATTCCAGGTTGCTTCTCTCCTGGATTAGTTTCCATCCATTGCTTCTTGTCTCCTGTGCTTTGGAGAATAGCTTGACTCCCTCTTCTTTGTGGCAGCCCCCCTCAAATACTGGAATATTGCTACCATGTCCCCCTAATCCTTCTTTTCTCTAGACTAGAAATTGTCCATTGCCCATTGGGTATAATGGATTCATTGAATGGCAGCTGTATTTGCTTAACAATTATCACGTTCACATAATGAAATAAACACATCCACTTAACTACTGCTACTAAAACAAAGTTGATTAAAATCAGGTGTGGTCGTGTGAAGGACCCCTTAAAGACTCCCATGACTTACAACCATAATTCCCGGCTCCATTATGGCTGTAAGTCGAAGACCATCTGCATTTCGTACCACCTTGCAAAATCTCGCCGCCTCTCAAGTTGAAAGGAACCAAGCTGTTTCTGCAAAACCTTCAGCTCCTCACATCTCCTTCCAGAAGTCCCAAAGGTGCTTTTTCCCAAGAAGCAACTGAACTTTCAGGTTTTTTTTTTCTTTGAAGAGGTTTTGCTTCTTATCCAAGATGCTTCTTCGGTTCTGACTGGATGGTGGGGAACGGAAGGATTGATACTCCTTGCAGACAGCTGGTCATTTGCATCCTTTTTAGAGAGTCATTGAGGCCCCTTGGAGGTTTATCTGTGTCCTCAGGGTCACCTGAGTAGTTACTGTAGCCTGCAATTTTTCTGGAAATCCGTTCATACTCCCACCTCATTTGAAAGGGTATTCATCCCAAATTGCATAGCTAAGCGTTTACGACCCTTTGCAACGTCCCCGTGTCCCGTGATCAAACTTGAAGGCCAAGTCTGTTTCTCCTCCTGATAACCCGATCTCTGCCATGGCTGCCTGAGTTTCTCTCCACACACCCCAGATGTTGGGGAGCGATTGGAGTGGCCAGAACACAGGACCTCCATCACTGGTTTATTGGGAGTGTCGGCTGGCTGTCAGGACTCCGACAATCCACCCCCCATTCGAATCATGAGTCTCTAGCCACATCTTTTAAAAAAATAATTTATTAGGAGTGAACATGCTGGCGTTACCTGGGTGCAGCTGACACTGAGACACATCATTCATCTCCAGTCTCCAGTCCCCTCATCATCCTGGTTGCTCTTCTCTGCACTTTTTCTAGAGTCTCAACATATTTTTTATAGTGTGGTGACCAAAACTGGATGCAGTACTCTAGGTGTGGTCTTACTAAGGCTTTATAGAGTGGTATTAGTACTTCCCTTGATCTTAATTGTATCCCTCTGTTAATACAATTTAGGATTGCATTGGCTTTTTTGGCTGCCGCTGCCCACTGCTGGCTCCTATTTAGCTGGTTGTCCACTAAGACTCCAAGATCCCTCTCACAGTTCCTGCTACTGAGCCTGGTTTCACCCAGTCCATATGTGTACTTTGGTCGTAAGTCAAGTACCACCTGTATATAATGCCTGCAACAAAAAAAACCCAGCTTTATTACAGAACTCTCCTTTCTCCTGGTATTTTTACATTTAAAATTCACAGGCTGCTCATTGATTCCCACGCAAACCGTTCTGGGAGAAATTTGTTGCCACCACTTTGAAAGTTCAAAGCAGCAATTTGTTCAGTCGGTGTTTTTAATTCTCCCTTCTCAAATCGATCGACATGCCGAAGGGCCATCGCCTTGGTTTTGCAGTACAGGTATTAGTCCTCGACGTACGATTGCAATTGAGCCCAGTGTCAGGGCTCTGACAATCAACCCCCATTCGAATCACAAGTCTCTAGTCGCATCTCTCAGAGTTTTTTTTAAAAAATCATTTATTAGGAGTGAACATGTCGGTGTTACCTGGGTGCAGCTGACTCTGAGACACATCATTCATTTCCCTCTTGACCCTTGTCTTCCCCCCACCCCCCTGGATGTATATTCTCCAATGGGACACATCCATAGCCAAGAGTCATCAATCATGCTCTCCAGTAATAATCTTGTGCACCAGAAGCTTCGGCCGCCTAGCAATTATCTATGAAAATATTTAAGGTATGTATTACTCCCCCCACTCCCTTTCTGCTGACAACTCTAAAAGACCAGAGAAATATTTTTGAGTTGACATTCAGATGCTTGGCAATATATATTTGATTCATATTTATGACGGTCGAAGTGTCCCGGGGTCATTCCCCTTTTGTGACCTTCTGACAAGCAAAGTCAATGGGGAAGCCAGATTCACAATTTCACTAATTTAACCACTACAGTGATTCCCTTCATGAGTGTGGTAAGGAAGGTCGTAAAATGGGGCAAAGCTCACGGAACAAACGTCTCCTTCACAACAGAACTTTGGGGCTCAGTTGGGGTCGTAAGCCGAGGGCTACCCGTGTTTAATCTCTCTGCTTCCATTCATTGGAAATGATTCTTTTTTTAAAAAAAAATTCAGCCTCTGAATTCAGATTTAAATAAGCAACCAACGACACAGGAGAGATCTCGTACTTCTCCGAGTTGGCAAAACAGATAACAGAGTTGGAAGGGACCTTATAGGTCATCTAGTCCAACCCCCCACCCAAGCGGGAGGCCCTACACCATTTCTGACAAATGGCAGTCCAGTCTCTTCTTGAAAGTCTCAAGTGATGAAGCTCCCACAACTTCCGGAGGCAACTTCTGTTCCATGGGTGGATTGTTCTCCCTGTCAGAAAATGTCTCCTTATTTCCAGGTTGAATCTCTCCTTGTTCAGTTTCCATCCATTATTCCTTGTCTGGCCTTCAGGTGCTTTGGAAAATAGCTTGACCCCTTCCTCCTCTCTGTGGCAGCCCCTCAAATGTTGGAAGACTGCTATCCTGTCTCCCCTGGTCCTTCTCTTCTCTAGACTAGCCAGGCCCAGTTCCTGTAACCGTTCTTCATATGTTTTAGCCTCCAGTCCCCTCATCATCCTGGTTGCTCTTCTCTGCACTCTTTCTAGAGTCTCAACATCTTTTTAACGTGCAGTGACTACAATACCAGATAGATTTTTCTCCTAAAATATGCATGGGGAGGGAGGGGAATCCATATTTTTTTTAAACCGAAAAGCGTATGTGCGCGAGCGCACACAACAATATAATTGCACTTCAGGATTTCCGTGAGTTCAAGAGGATCAATTTGACGCCACGTTCCTGTTCGAATCCTGCCGTCGCCTTGACCCTCGAATTCGCCTTTTCTGCCCCCTCTTTCTGCAGATGCTCTCTCGGGAGGCAATCAAAATCTTCAGCTGAACGTTTATTTCAGAGGCAGAGCGTCAAAATATGCTAATGGGGCAGGTTGGTAATTATGCATTTAAGAACAGACAGAGAGGTGGGGCAGCTGAATATGGGTGTGTGGGGGGAGAATGAAGAGGGAGGTAAGATTGTTCGGATGCAGACCATAGTTTGTCGGAGAAGGCGGGCATCAGTTCCGGAGTCTAAAGTCATCGAATCTTAGAGGTGAATGGGAGCCTTGAGGTCATGTAATCCAACCCTCTCCGGCTCGGGGCAGTTTACAAAGCGTAAACTGAGCTTGGTTCGGAGGAGTAAATTGGCTCTTAAGTGCTAAATTGCTCTTGTTTGGAAGGTTTACTTTATTTTTTTTACCCTCAACATAAAATTCAAAAATTGCCTTCTTGACATTTAAGACAATTATTCTATATTTTAGTTATTATAGTTTCTGCTGCTCCTGTTCTAATATCTTATGACCCGTAGTTATAACAGTCAGTCAATCACTCACTCACTCACTTCATGTCTTGCACTCTGATCTGATTGTGAAAAGCTCTTGGCCTTTTTCATAATTTGCTCATTTATTGATTGATTAGACTTTTGTCCCACCTTTATAAGTAATGCAAGATGGGGGAGCATACCTAATACACATTCCTCCTATTTCCCCCACAACAACAACCACCCTGTGAGGTTGATTGGGCTGAGAGAGAGGGACTGGCCCAAAGTCATCCAGTAGGTGACATGCCTGAGGTGCGACTATAACTCACCATCTCCTGGTGATTGGTCCAAAGTCACCCAGTTGACTTTCATGCCTAAAGCGGGGCTAGAACTCACTGTCTCCTGGTGATTGGCCCAAAGTCACCCAGTTGGCTTTCATGCCTAAGGCGGGACTAGAACTCACAGTCTCCTGGTGATTGACCAAAGTCACCCCGTTGACTTTCATGCCTAAGGCGGGACTAGAACTCACATGCTCCTGGTGATTGGCCAAAGTCACCCAGCTGACTTTCATACCTAAGGCAGGACTAGAACTCACATGCTCCTGGTGATTGGCCAAAGTCACCCAGTTGGCTTTCATGCCTAAGGCGGGACTGGAACTCACAGTCTCCTGGTGATTGGCCCAAAGTCACCCAGTTGGCTTTCATGCCTAAGGCGGGACTAGAACTCACAGTCTCCTGGTGATTGGCCTAAAGTCACCCAGTTGGCTTTCATGCCTAAGGCAGGACTAGAACTCACATGCTCCTGGTGATTGGCCAAAGTCACCCAGTTGACTTTCATGCCTAAGGCGGGACTAGACTTTGGACCAATCACTAGTAGACTGGGAGTTCTAGTCCCGCCTTAGGCATGAAAGCCAGCTGGGTGACTTCGGGCCAATCACCAGGAGACAGTGAGTTCTAGATCTTGCCATAGGCATAAAAGCCGGCTAGAGCCAATCGCCTGGTGACTGTGAGTTCTAGTTCCACCTGAGGCACAAAAGCTGACTGATTGACAGGCTGCTTGTTGTCGAAGAAATTGGAGAAGGAGGAAGTTTGTTGGATATGTTTGCTGCCTTAAGTTGCTGTAAAAATCATAAAGGCAGAATAGAAATAAATCAATGTAATTCCAATCTATAGCAATGGCTTGGATAGTCTTGCTCTGGCATGGCTTTTTTTTAGAAGGCCTATGAGAAGATAAAACTCAAAATCTCTGAAATCCATCAAAGCTTTTCCTGAGGCTAATGAGTGGAACGCAGTGCAGTTCTCCACTATTTTCCACACGTCCCAATTATTATCTTTTCAATTATTCCATTTAATGGATTTCTAACCTGCTTTGGAGGACATGCTGCCCTCCCAATGTTGCCTGTTTACCGAGAGTTTTAATATGCTTTAAAAAAAAACCAGGACAATTACAATATGCCATTAAGTGAAAATCATTAAATTGGAACCAGCAGCAGTGGAAAGCACTTGGAGCAGAGCAGATGAGCCGAACGCAGCCTGGAATAAATAAAATAAAATAAAATATCTTGAAGGAAACAGAAGTCAGAGAAGCATGAGAGATTTCCCTCGGTAGAGAGAAAGCATGTCTTCTGACTTAAAATTATGGGCCTAAAAAAACCACCGAAAAACACCAAAACACGGATTTCAAGACAGGAGAAAAAAAAACATTGTGGGACCAATTTGCTTCTCTCTCGATCAGTATTTCTCAACTTCAACCATTTTTAAGATGCGTGGACTGCAACTCCCAGAATTCCCACAAATACTGGCTGAGGAATCCTGGGAGTTGAAGTCCACAAATTTGGCTGGGCAATGATAATCAAATCAGGCACCAGATTCTGCCTTTCCCTAAAAAGCAACTGGGTCCTCAGATCATTTATTTGTTTTATTGAAAGTTTTTCAAAGTCCCTATGAAAAAAAAGGAACCCAGAAGATTAACAGATTAACAGATTAGAGATCATCAGAGTTGGAAGGGATCTTGTAGGTCATCTAGTCCAACCCCTGCCCAAGCAGGAAGACCCTACGCCATTTCTGACAGATGGGAGTTCAATCTCTTCCAGAAAGTCTCCAGTGATGACGCTCCCACAACTTCCGAAGGCAACTTCTGCTCCATTGGTTGATTGTTCTCACTGTCAGAAAGTTTCTCCTTATTTTCAGATTAAATCTCTCCTTGTTCAGTTTTCATCCATTATTCCTCATCTGGCCTTCGGGTGCTTTGGAAAATAGCTTGACCCCTTCCGCTCTCTGGCAGCCCCTCAAATATTGGAAGACTGCTCTCCTGTCTCCCCTGAGAAACCCAAATATCCTTTTATACAGGTAGTCCTCCACTTATGACCACACCTGAGCCCAACATGTGTCCAGTGATGGGATTCAAATAATTTAAGAACCATTTTTCTGTCCTAATGATTTCTTCCAACGATCAGTTCACCCAACTGCTCAGAAAGTTAACAACCGGTTCTCCTCAACTGGTGCGAACCAGCTGAATCCCACCACTGCATCTGTTGCTAAGTTTCGCACTTCCGGTATTTCCGGAAGGCCCATTTTTCAGCCTCCTGAGGCTGCAGAGGCTTCCATTGAGCCTCTTGGAGTCCGAAAATGGCCTCAAACAGTCTGAAAATCAGCTAGGAGGTGCGTGTATGTGCAGTGCAGGTAGGTTTGGCTGGGGCTCAACACCTTGAGATTCAAGATGTTGGTAACGACTTATAAAGTCCTACATGGCTTGGGTCCGCGGTACTTGCGGGAGCGTCTCCTGCCGGCATCGCGCTCCGATCACCTGTACGCTCCCACAGGCAGGGCCTCCTTGGGATACCGTCGGCCAGACATTGTCAGTTAGCGGTGCCCAGGGGCAGGGCCTTCTCTGTGGGAGCACCCACCCTGTGGAACCAACTCCCCTTGGGCCTGCGTTTGGCCCCCGATCTCCGCTCCTTCCACCATGACCTGAAGACCTGGCTCTTTGAACAGGCCGGTCTGGACTAGCCAAGGGGAGGGGTGGGTTTGTTTTAGAGGGTTTTAAATTTTAATTGAATTTTAACGTTTAGGCTTGTATTTGGTTTAATTGCTTTTTATTTTAAATTTGTATGAGTTTTATATTGTTAGCTGCCCTGAGTCCTCAGGGAGAGAGGGCGGCATAGAAGTCAAAATAAAATAAAATAAAATAAAATAAAATAAAATAAAATAAAATAAAATAAAATAAAATAAAATAAAATAAAATAAAATAAAATAAAATAAAATAAAATAAAATAAAATAAAATAAAATAAAATAAAATAATAAAATAATGTGCCCACACAAATGGCTCCGTGTGCCACCTGTGGAATGCGTGCCATAGGTTCACCATCACGGGTTTAAAATTTAGGAGAGATTGTGTTCTCTCAATTTATCTGCTCAAACATGAAATACAAACCATTATCTGTCAGAAATATGAGATGGACAATTATGTAAATGTTAGAATGGGAAAGGCTGCAAAAAGGAGATTCAGGTGAGGTCTCTGAAGTTCTCCAAAGTATACAACTCACAGTTCTTTATGTGTCTCACTGAGGAAAAAAACACTTCACAAAGTTTGACACGGAAATGTGCCGTTCGATGGTGTGAATGTTGGCTTTGTAATTTTGGATCCAAAGGTTGAAAGTTTTTAACCTATGTGTTTTTACTTATTTTACTGCAGACAGCTGGTCATTTGCGTTCTTTGAGAGAGTCACTGAGGCCACTTGGAGGTTTGTCTGTGTCCTCAGAGTTTCTAATCTGTGTCCCTGCAGAATAAGCTCTACAACGCAGTCCTTTCAGCAGTTCCAAGAAGGCTCCACACCCATTTGCGCTACTCTGGTAACCCTGAGAACACAGATTAAACTCCAAGTGGCCTCAACAGCTCTCTCAAAGGATGCAAATGACCAGCTGTCTGCAAGGAATATAAATCCTTCCGCTTCCCCAACATCCAGTCAGAGCTGAAGAAGCTTCTTGGATGAGAAGGGAAATGTTTTTCAAAAGAAAAAGCAAGAAACTCCAGTTGCCTCTTGAAAGAACAAGCACCATTGGCACTTCAGTCTTAACCAAACTGTTTTTCTGGTCAGCTTGGTACCTTAGTTGAAAACTCACTCCAAAGGTGCATTGAAATGTATTTCCAGATGCTGCTGGACTTTGCAGCTTGTTTGGTTGCAGAAACCGGGGGAAGCCCTATTCCGATTGACTGGATTTGGAAAATTGGTTTGGTTGAGCAAATCCTTTATAAGCCTTATGAGAGAAATGGAGCATTTGATTGCACAAAGCTTGTGCCAGGCTAAGCCACTTTGTAATCTTTTGGACTGAGTGAAGCTGTGTCAGAAGCAAGGTGGTATTCAGCCCGTTCTGATTGGTTCTGGAGAACTGGTAGCAGAAATTTTGAGTAGTTCAGAGAACCGGCCAATCCCACCTCTGACTGGCCCCGTCCCCCCATCTCTTCTCTGCCTCCCATTGAGTCCCAGCTGATCGGCTGAGTCTCCTTTGGTTGCCCTGCACAGGCGAACGGAGCTGCAAAGCGGGTTAGTGGGGTGGGGAGGGAATGGGGATTTTGCAGTAGTCTTCCCCTGCCACGCCCACCAAGCCACGCCCACCAAACCACACCAAGCCCACCAAGCCACGCCTACAGAGCTGGTAGTAAAAAATTTTTGAATCCCACCACCGGTCAAAAGGGTGTTTTAATGGAAAGAGAACCATCGAGTTTGAACTGATCCGATTATTATGCAATGTATTTGCCAAACAGGTCAGAAAAAGTTACAGAATAACAGTTGGAAGGGACCTTGGAGGTCTTCTAGTCCAACCCACTGTTCAAGCAGGAGACCCAATACCATTCCAGACCGATGACTGTCCAGTCACTTCTTAAAAACTTCCAGTGGTGGAGCATCCACAATTTCTGGAGGCAAGTTAATTCTCCTCACTGTCAGGAAATTTCTCCTTAGTTCCAGATTGCTTCTCTCCTTGATTAGTTCCCCTCCTTATTGCTTCTTGTCCTGCCTTCAGGTGCTTTGGAGAATAGCTTGACTCCCTCTTCTTTGGGGCAGCCCCTCAAATATTGGAAGACTGCTATCATGTCACCCCAATCCTTCTTTTCATTAAACTAGACATACCCAATTCCTGCCACGGTTCTTCCTACGTCTTAGCTTTCAGTCCCCTAATAATCTTTGTGGCTCTTCTCTATATTCTCATTTCTTTAGATGCAGACTTGAAAGAACAGGTTTAGAGAGAGATACTCAAGGAAAAAGATTTACCTATGTGATCCCTAGGAATCCAAAATGACTTGATGGCACATAATTAATTGATTGTCCGATCAATCCATTATTCAATCCTATGCATAAATGTCTCCAAGGAGATCAATTACCAGGAGACTGTGAGTTCTAGTTCCACCTTAGGTATGAAAGGTAGCTGGATAACATTGGGCCAATCACCAGGAGATTGGAAGTTCTAGTTCACCTTCTGCAAAAAAACCCAATTGGATGATTTTGGGTCAATCACCAGGAGATTGGAAGTTGTAATCCCACTTTGACATGAAAGCCAGCTGGATGACTTGTGGCCAATTACCAGAAGACTGGAAGTTATAGTCCCACCTTAGGCATGAAAGGCACCTGGGTGACTTTGGGCCAATCTCCAGGAGATGGTGAGTTCTAGTCCCACCTTAGGCAAAAAATACCCCAATTGGATGACTTTGGGCCAGTCACCAGGAGATTGGAAGTTCTAGTCCTGCCTTATGCATGAAAGGCAGCTGGGTAACTTTGAGCCAATCTCCAGAAGATGGTGAGTTCTAGTCCCACCTCAGGCAAAAAACCCCAATTGGGTGACTTTGGGCCAATCACCAGGAGATTGGAAGTTCTAGTTCCGCCTTATGCATGAAAGCCAGCTGGGTGAATTTGGGCCAGTTCCTCTCTGTGAGGAACCTTCATATTTACCCCCAGAGAGAGCCCCTCTGTTGAATCGTGTTGAAGTTTCTTTCTTGCAGCCTCCCGTTCTAACCAGGTGCAGCTGGGAAACGCAAAACAGGACAGAGAAGCGTTAGCACCCACCCACTTCTGTTCCCCGCACTGTCCTTCAGAGACAAACTTCTTCTGATCCACAAGAAGGATCCAAAGAGAGGAATCTTTACAACAGGGGTATCAATCTCAAGTCCCGCCAGGCAGATCTGGCCCGCAACATCCTTATCTAGTGTGGAAATCCGATCGTAAATTGAGAACTACCCGCAATAGACCCAGCCAGACTATTTTCCCATGCTATTCTGCCGTCGGTGGCTTTTTGGCACCTGCACCCCATGTCCTTAGTGGCGGGATTCAAAAATTTTTACTACTGGTTCTGTGGGCGTGGCATGGCCTGGTGGGCGTGGCTTGGTGGGTGTGATGTGGTTTGGGGGACGTGGCTTGGTGGGCGTGGTGTGCTTGGCTTGGCTTGGTGGGCGTGGCTTGGTGGATGTGACAGGGGAAGGATACTGTAAAATCCCCATTCCCTCCCCACCCCACTAACCTGCTTTCCAGCTCTGTCCTCCTCTTCAGGGCAACCAAAGAAGACCCAGCCAATCAGCTGGGACTCGGGAGGCAGGGAATAGATGGGGGCGGGGCCAGTCAGAGGTGAGATTTGCTGGTTCTCTGAACTACTCAAAATTTCTGCTACCGGTTCTCCAGAACTGGTCAGAACCGGCTGAATACCACCTCCGCATGTCCTCTTCTTCTCTCTTGGCCTACAGTATTTTTTATCTCTGATTTATTAAAGGTATCGCAACCATCACCAGCCACTCTAGAATCAAACCACTCATCTAAGAGCCCAAACAGGTGTTAATTAGCTCAGCTGGGAAGCTGCCGTCCCCAACCAAGTTCATCTCCCAAACTACTATTAACTCTGACAATGCAAAGAGGTAAATTTCCTTTTAATTTAAACCTCGGCGTAATCAGACAGGTTGTTATCCCGTGGCTTATTTGTAAGTAACTGTCAACACCTGGTTGCCTGGAACAAAAACCAGCAGTTGCCAGTACAGGCTAGAAAGGGTTATACGGGCAGTCCTTGACTTACAGCAGTTCATTTAGGGACCCATCAAAGCTAAAACAGCCCCGAAAAAGGTGACTTAAGACTGTGTTTCACACTTACGACTGTTGCAGCATCCCCCACGGTCACGTGATCAAAATTCTGGCCACTGGCTCAAATATACGATGGTTGCAGTGTCCCAGGGACATGTGGTCCCCTTTCGCGACCTTCTGACAAGCCAAAGTCCACGGGGAAGGCAGATTCACTTAACAACCGTGTGACTAACTTCACTACTGCAGTGGTTCGCTTAACAACCGCAGGAGGAAAGGTGGTCAAACAGGGCAAAATCCACTTAAGAAATGTTTCACTTGGCCACAGAAATTTGAGGCTCCGTTGTGGACGTAAAGTGAGGACTACCTGTATTGTTACAGGGAGTCCTCGACTTATGACCATAATTCGAACTGGGGTTTCCGTTGCTGAGAAAGGAGGGCGTGAAGTGAGTCCCAACCAATTGTCTTAGGCACAAAAATTGGTTGGGTGACTTTGGGCCAATTGCCAGGGGACGGTGAATTCTAGTCCCACCTTAGGCATGAAAGCCAACTGGGTGACTTTGGGCCAATCACCAGGAGACTGTGAGTTCTTGTCCCGCCTTAGACATAAAAGACAGCTGGGTGACTTTGGGCCAATCACCAGGAGAGGGTGAGTTCTAGTCCCGCCTTAGGCATGAAAGCCGGCTGGGTGACTTTGGGCCAATCACCAGGAGGCAGTGAGTTCTAGTCCCGCCTTAGGCATGAAAGCCAACTGGGTGACTTTGGGCCAATCACCAGGAGGCAGTGAGTTCTAGTCCCGCCTTAGGCATGAAAGATAGCTGGGTGACTTTGGGCCAATCACCAGGAGAGGGTGAGTTCTAGTCCTGCCTTAGGCATGAAATACAGTGAATCCATCCCTGAAAACCTCCATTTCAGCCAGCAACCAGCCAGGTGCATCCTGCGGAAACCCGAATGGAACTGCTGTGGGGCACATGCAATTTAGGGGCTGGGGAGGAGATTATTTCTCTTTCAACTGCCCCCATCCGATCTTCCATCGTCTAGCCCTTCTTCCAGCCACATTTTTCTGCCCCCCAGTCTTCCCCAAACAAACTGTTGGTTTCTTCCACCAATAAAACTCTGCATGTGTATTTGTATGCACAGGAAATTCATTTTTTCCTTTCAAAGAAAAGAAAGCGTCCTTTAAAACAAAAACCCTAAAAAGGAAACCTTCTTTACAAATTTATCTTTGCACCTTTTACAACTCAGTGTCACTTGACACTTATTAACTCTCCTGTCAAGCTCATTAGCTCTGTGAATAAAATGAAACAAAATGTAAACATACCTACAGCTTTGGCTGTCACAGAGATGCATCCCAACTCTCTCTGACAAGGCGAGAGAATGTGGAACGGTGAGCAACAGGCGTGTCTGTCAGGAATGGTAAAAAAAAGTCAAGATGGCAGCCATAACCATCTGATTGAAGTTCCTTCCATGAGCTTTGGCTACACCCTTAAATGAATAGTTGTAATTCGAGGATTGCATGTAACTACTAGGAAGTAGTTACTGTTGGAATTCATTGTTGGAATGTATTTTGGTGCAACAACTACAGTAGTATTCAGCCAGTAGATGGCAGCATTTACAAGTTTGGCTCTATGGTATATATACTCTATGTTCCTTTTGTCTTGAGTAGTTTCCTGTTTCCAGTTACAGTTAAAAAAACAGTTAAGCAGTAAAGCACATGGTGACTGTACACTTTGTTTGATCTGTGGTACTATATATAAAGTCAGAATTTCGAACAGTTACATGTAGTCGTCGACTTACAACCATTTACTTAATGACCGTTCTAAGTTACAACAGCACTGAAAAAAGGGACTTAATGCCTGTTTTTCACACCTACGACTGTCGCAGCATCCCCAGAGTCATGTGATCAAAATTCAGGCACTTGACACCTGGCTCATATTTATGACAGCTGCAACACCCCCGGGTCATGCGCCCTTTTGCGACCTTCTGATGAGGTAAGTCAACGGGAAAGAGAGATTCACTTAACAACCACGTTACTGAGTGTTTCACTTAACAACTGTGGGAAGAAAGGCCAGAAGATGGGCAAAATTCACTGACCTGTCTTCCTTAGCAATGGAAATTTGGGGCTCCATTGTGGTCGTAATTCAAGGACTACTTGAAATCTGTACTTTTCACCCGCCGAGGAGGAAAATTCAAGTGTCTCTTTTTTTTAAATCAATCTTTTGCCAAAATTCACAGCGGAAAGTGGGAGAAAAACTCCTGGTGGAACAAGAGCCTGCTGTCAGCTCCAAGGGTGACAATTTACTGTCCCCGCTGATTGTCATAAAACAGAATATCCAGATAAAATTAGATTTACTAGGAGGAAGTGAAGCTCATTCAAGCCTCGGGCATAATTTGACTCATAAAATTAACGGCCAAAACAATATCGTGTGGATGGTGCCTGGTTGGGTCGACTCCATATATCATCTGACATTTTTAGCAAACCCTGTCAGGCAGGGATGGAATTTTCTTCGCCTCTTGGTGGGAGAAAGGGACGGAGTGGGAGAAGCTCCACTCGTCATCTGGGGGCCTTTTGGAAACAGGGAGCGGGGAGTTAAATTGCACATCACCTTTCCACCATCCTGTAGGGGCCAATCTGTCACCTCTGTAACTCAATCACAGAGGAGGAGAGGTCAAAAAAGTCAAAATGGCCACCAAATCATTGAACCCACCTTCCTTCCTTCCTTCCTTCCTTCCTTCCTTCCTTCCCTCCCTCCTTCCTTCCCTTCTTTTCCATCCTTCTTTCCATCTTTTCCTTTCCCCCCACACTCCCTCCCTCCTTTCTTTCTTTCTCTCTCCTTCCTTCCTTCCTTCCTTCCTTCCTTCCTTCCTTCCTTCCTTCCTTCCTTCCTTCCTTTTTGTTTATGAGGGAATGGAACAGGAACACAATAATTGTCCTTCTAAACTTATAGGCACCATAATGCTCATAATGGATGGGTTTCCTTCCTTCCTTCCCCTCCCCTTCTCCTCCCTTCTTCCTCTCCTTCTCCTTTTTTCTCCTTCTCCTTCTTCCTCCTCCCCCTTCCTCCTCTTCCTCCTCCTCTCCTCCTCCTCCCTCTCCTCCTCTTCGTTCTTTCACTCCCTCCCTCTTTCTCTTTCTTTCTTTCTCTCTCTCTCTCTCTCTCTCTCTTTTCATCCCATTTTTAAACTACCCATCTCCCTCAGAGATGGTCTCTGGACAGTGTACAATAAAACATTAAAAACAATATATAAAAGTTTAAAGGAGGCAAGGATGTCTAAACCATGGTTAAAATTAATTGGAAGTCAAAGGGGTGCCAACCTGTCCCACTTTCCATGCTTCTTTGGGCTTCCCACACCAAGCTACACAGCCATGTGTTCACTACGTCTGTTGACACTCATAAAACAACGGGCAAAGCCTTCAATGGTGCCCTTGTGGCCGCCATCTTGATTGTTTTGACCCTATAGGCATTGCCTGGACATTTCATAGCCGCCTCCATGTATGGATGCTCTCATTCCAGAGGGCAGGGCATAAAACAACGGATTTAAACGACAGGACAGCAAATTTGGGTTGACACTCCAGGTCCCAGTTGGAGAAGGGAGCCAGCAACCTTTTAATGAAAAGAAGAACCAGGGGAGACATGATAGCAGTCTTCCAATATTTGAGGGGCTGCCCCAAAGAAGAGGGAGTCAAGCTATTCTCCAAAGCCCCTGAAGGCAGGACAAGAAGCAATAAGGAGGGGAACTAATCAAGGAGAGAAGCAATCTGGAACTAAGGAGAAATTTCCTGACAGTGAGAACAATTAATCCATGGAACAACTTCCCCACAGAAGTTGTGGGTGCTCCAATATTGGAGCGGTTTGTTTAGAAGAGATTGCACAGCCATTTGAGCAGGGGGTTGGACTAGATGACCTCAAGGTCCCTTCTAACTATTAACCCATGGAAAGAGGTCAGGCTTTCTTCCCCTGGTTGCATTCCATTGGAAATCGGGGGTGGGGGTGGGGACAGCAATTTTATGACGGCGCGAACTATGGTGTTGTTGCTGTTCCAGGTGAAATTTGTGGAAGGCAAGATTTGATAGGACGTGACAAGGGTGGCGGGAGAACCAGAGTCTCATGCAGTGTGACTAAATTCCCCAATTTTTACCCCTTGCTTTGTAACCTCTGCAGCTGAGACATGCCGTTAGGCCGGCCCCATCTGTCGAACCAGGGCCTGGGTCTTTGCACTTCCCACCCAGGGCTCCGCACAGATGTTGCACACACGTCAAAAGGCTTTCTTTCTGCTTAATCCAGGCCCCGCGTTTCCCGTGTTTGAAAGCAATGGAAATAATGATTGTTGGATATTCCTCCCTGGAGACTCGTTCAGATAACATTTCACATTCATCCATCAAAAAAATATGCTGGTTTTTCCCCTCCTGGAGCAACAAAG
>SOZL01001541.1:28665-42939 GCA_009733165.1 Naja naja
ATAGAATAGGAATAGAATAGAATAATGGAATGAAGAATAGAATGGAATGGAATAGAATAGAATAGAATAACAGGGTTGGAAGGGACCTTGGAGGTCTTCTAGTCCAACATTTTCAGACAAATGGCTGTCCAGTCTCTTCTTAAAAACCTCCAGTGTTGGAGCACCCACAACTTCTGGAGGCAAGGAGTTCCACTGGTTAATTGTTCTCACTGTCAGGAAATTCCTCCTTAGTTCTAGATTGCTTCTCTCTCCTTGATTAGTTTCCATCCTTATTGCTTCTTGTCCTGCCTTCAGGTACTTTGGAGAATAGCTTGACTCCCTCTTCTTTGGGGCAGCCCCTCAAATATTGGAAGACTGCTATCATGTCTCTCCTGGTCCTTCTCTTCATCAGACTAGACATACCCAGTTCCTGCCACCGTTCTTCATTTTGTAATGTCTTTGCTCAGATTTAACTGTGGTTGAAAAGAAGAAAGCGTGAATGTTTGATAGAGCAATATCAGGAGATAGTCAAAGAAAAGTAAAAGAACTGGGGAAACCCAGACAGGATCATCAAGATCTGGAAATCAAAATTGATTTTTCAACCAAACATGGTGGCCCCGGTGATTGTCGGCACACACAACACCGTGCCCAAAAGCCTTGGATGGCACTTGGAAAATTTGCACATTGAGAAAACATTTCCGTCTGCCAATTACAAAAGGCCAAAGTGTTTGAAGCCGCACGGGGACCCCAATGATACATCACGGCATCCTTGGTTCTTGGGAAGAACTCAGTGTGAATGGAGGCCAACACAGCCAGCTAAAGGACTGGCAGCTGTGACTTCCCAGCGTTGTGTATACAATAATAATAGGTTTGCCTGTCCAGACCTTGTGCGGATGAGGCACCACAAAACAGTCCAACGCTTTCTAGATTAGGCGCAAAGATTTAGCAGAGGTAAATTTGCTGTTTGCGTGCAGAATACAGAATAACAGAGTTAGAAGGTCTTCAACCCACTGCTAAAGCAGGAGACCCCATACCATTTCAGACAAATGGCTGTCCAATCTCTTCTTGAAAGCCTCCAGTGATGAAGCACCCACAACTTCTGGGGACAAGCACCAAAAATGCTTCTTCAAGAGGTAACTGGAGTTTCTGGTTTTTTCTTTGAAGACATTTCACTTCTCATCCAAGAAGATTCTTCGGTTCTGACTGAATGGTGGGGAATGGAAGGATTTATACTCCTTGCAGACAGCTGGTCATTTGCATCCTTTTTAGAGGGTTGTTGAGGCCACTTGGGGGTTTCTCTGTGTCCTCAGGGTCACCTGAGTGGAGTTCCTGGTTCCTGTAGTCTGCATTTTTTACCCCTCTGGAAATCCATTCCTTTTTTTTTAATTAATAAACTTTATTAAATTTTATTACATTAAAACATAAAACATAATAACAAAAAACATATAAACAAAAAAAACATAAGACATAAAAACATTGAAAAACCATTAAAAGTATATCACTCAATGACAACTACTTGTGGTGATAATTATATAGCAATCATATGTGCAGTAATAACAGATATTAGCTTGTGCATAAATATATTTTTATTCTATCTATATTCTATATTTAATAATTACCTATCTTTACCCTGTCTCCGATTTATCCAACTATACCATTGTTCCCATACTTTGTGAAATATCGAGTCTTCTTTGTCTTTTAAACTCAACGATAGTTTGTCCATTTCATAATTTTTTGTATGACCATTTCATCTACAGGTATGTGTGGCTGTTTCCAGCATTGGGCAAAAGCAATCCTAGCAGCAGTTAATATATGTATTAGTAAATATTTTGTGCTTTTTACATATTTTTAAAAGAATTCCCAATAGGAAGAGTTCTGGTTCTAGGTCTAATTGTTCATTAGTAATTTCCTGAAGCCAATTGTGAATTTTGAGCCAATATTTTTGAGCTTCTGGGCAAGACCACCACATTTGATATGTTCCCTCTTTTTCTTTTGCACTTCCAACACATGGGACTCATTTTAGAATACATTTTTGCTAATCTCGAAGGGGGTAAGTGCCATCTGTAAAACATTTTATACGCATTTTCTTTGTATGTTACTGGTTTTGTTGGTTTGTGGTTTCTATTCCATATAGTCTCTCCCAATCAGCTAGATTTATGCTATGCCCAATATTTGGGCCCCATGCAATCATACAACCTTTCACTCCTCCTCTAAATCTATTTCTAAGAGACACTTGTAAATTTTAGCAAATTGTTTTTGGTGTGGGCCTACTAAAATTTTGTCCAAATGTTGAGGTTTTAAATATATTCCATGTTCCTTTACATCTTTTTTATATCGACTCTGTATGTGGAGGTAAGCCCGCCAGTCTACTCGGAGCCCTTGTTCTTATAGCTCTTGTATTGTTTTTAAATTTCCATTTGTATCCAATAAATCTTGGATACAAAATTGGAAATCCATTCCTACTCCCACCCCATTCAAAGGGTGTTCGCCCCAAATTGTATAGCTCAAAGTCTATAGAGATTTATTTATTTATTTGTTTGGATTTATATGCCGCCCTATCTCACAAAGGACTCAGGGCGGCTCACAACATTAAAAATATACAATACAAAATTTAAAATTATTAAAAAATTATTACATCATGATCCCAAGCCAATCTCTAAAACCCATAATGACAATGTACATAAAAACCAATAAGAAACCCACCCCCTCAGTCCAGGCCGGCCTGTTGGAAGAACCATGTCTTCAGGTCGCGACAGAAGGAACAAAGGTCAGGGGCCAACTGCAGCTCCAGGGGCAACTGATTCCATAGGGTGGGAGCTCCCAAAGAGAAGGCCCTCCCCCTGGGGGTCACTGGCCGACACTGCCTGCCCGACGGCACCCCAAGGAGGCCCTATCTGTGGAAGCACACAGGATGATGGGCAGTCGTTGCTGGCAGGAGACCCTCCCAGATACCCTGGTCCTAAGCCATGTAGGCCTTTATAGGTAATTACCAGCACCTTGAATCTCACCTGGAGGGCAACCGGCAACCAATGCAGTTCGCGCAGGAGGGGTGTAATATTGGAGTATCGGGATACTCCCATCACAACCCACGCGGCTGCATTCTGCACCAGTTGAAGCCTTCGAGTGGTCTGCAAGGGCAGCCCCATGTAGAGAGCGTTGCAGTAGTCTGCAATGCTCTCTCAGTCCTCAAGTCAGAGTTGTCCCAAAGGTGCTTTTTTTCAAGAGGTAATTAGACTTTCTGCTTTTTTTTCTCTTGAAGATCTTTCACTTCTCCCCCAAGAAGCCTTTTCAGCTTTGACTGGATAGTGGGGAAGGGAAGGATTTATATTCTAAGTCTGTAGAGATTCTCAGTCATCCAGGTGTTTCTCAAAAGGAAGCTTTGGGACAACCATGACCTGGATGACTGAGAATCTCTACAGACTTCTGGTGGCAAGCTGTTCCACTGGACAATTGTCCTCATTGTCAGGAAGTTTCTCCTTAGTTCTAAGTTGCTTCTCTCCTTGATTAGTGTCCACCCGTTGCTTCTTTTTCCTGCCTTCAAGTCCTTCGGAGAATAAGTTGACCCCCTTCTCTTTGAGGCAACCCCTCAAATAGTGGAAGGCTGCTATCCTGTCGCCCCCTAGTCCTTCTTTTCATTAAACTAGACACACAGGTAATCCTTGACTTACAACAGTTCATTTAGTGACCGTTCAAAGTTACAACAAAACTGGAAAAGATGATGTCAGCTAAAAAAATATTTTCTTTGGTCTTTTTAGTTGCCAGCAGAAAGGGGAGAAAGTAGTGCATTCCTTAAATGCTTCAGATAATTGCTAGGGAGCCGAAGCTGTTGGTGCGCAAGATTATTACTGGAGAGCATGATTGATGACTCTTGGCTATGGATGTGTCCCCTTGGAGAATATACACCCAGGGGGTGGGGGGAGGACCAGCATCAAGGGGGAAATGAATGATGTAATTTAGTGTCGGCTGCACCTAGGTAATGCCGACGTGGTCACTCCTAATAATCAATTTTTTTTTTTACTCTGAGAGATGCGGCTAGAGACTCATGATTTAAATGGGGGTGGATATGTCAGAACCCTGACAGATGACTTATGACCATTTTTCATGTGTACGACCGTTGCAGCATCTCCATGATCACGTGATCAAAATTCAGACGCTTGGCAATTAAGTCCTATTTATGACGGACCCAGGCAGTGTCCCTGGGTCATGCGATCCCGTTTTGCGAACTTCTGATGAGTAAAGTCCCTGAGAAGGCCAGATTCCCTTAACCAACTACTGCAGGGATTCGCTTAACAACGGTGGCAAGAAATGGTCACAAAGTGGGGCAAAGCCCACTTCACCGATGCCTCACTTAGCAACAGGAAAATTTGGGCTCCATTGCGGTTGTAAGTCAAAGGACTGCCTGTATTTATCATCGGGGCTGCAGCCTCCTTCAGATGGGGGCGTGTGAAATCCCCCTCCCCCACTCTCAAACAGTGTGCAGAAGAAGTGTGAATGCGGAGAGAAAACTGTGCATGGAAATATTTACACCAGGCGAGGATTGCATGTGGAAATGCGAATTGTCAAGATAATTTAAGGTGTTAGGATGGGTGTGAAACTATGCACACGGGCATATCTTTAAGATGGGCGTGTCACCTTGTAAAACATTCCTACACTTTTTCCAAGTTGGCATAAGAAAGAGGGGGTGGAGAAGGACTGGAGAAGGGTTGTGGTTCACCGGCAGCAGGTGCGGATGGCTGAGGTGTCATAGAGCGAGGACTCAGATGACGGGCCTGCGTGTGATGCAGGGATGGGGCCAGGGAGTGGAATGCTGCCTTCAGAGAGTGTGGAGGCTGGCAGCAGTGATGCAGTGGGCCCTGAGGAGCCTGTGCCCAGTGTGCGCAAAGAGCAGCTGCAGCAGCACAGGAAACTCAGGAGTAAGGCTGCAAGGTAGTGGCCCCTCCCTCAAGAGATAAAAGCCAGCTGAGAAACCGGAGTTCTTTGCAGGAAGCAAAGAAGTTTTGCACTCAAGCCCTGTGGACGTTCAGAGTATCTTGGTTGGTGTTTGGAGACTCTTTGTGTTTGAAATATTTCTTAGTAACTTTATCTGGTATTCTTGGCAGCCTTGCACAACCTTGGCAAGGCTCATTCTTATCAGAGACAATTTGTTTGAAACAGCCTTTTAACAGTGAAGGAACGGAATTCGCAGAGAAGCATTAAAAGGTTTTGCTTTTATCTCTGTTTGGTGTTTGTTTACTTGGAACAAGGTTTGGGTCAGAAGAAGAAGCATACAGCAAATGAACTTAGAAGCACATTCCAACTTTATCTTTAAAAAGATGGTAGCTATGCTAAGGAAGCCCACAAAAAACTTTAATTGGTGAATGTGATGGATGACACCCAGCCCGTGTACGTGCTTAATTGAAGAAACTGATTTATGGTACACCCAGGAGGGAGTGGGGAAGCAGGGTCACAGGGGACTGTAATTATCTATGCCAGAATTGGCTTCATACAGGTCATGCCAGCATGTCACTCCTAATGAATTCTTTGAAGCTTTTTGAAGTTTGGCTCAAGAATCATGATTTAATTAGGGCGATCGCTGGAATCCTGACAGGGCACAGATTTAAGCAGAATGGGCCTGAATTTCCCCAGTGTCTTTAGGAAATCAAACGTCCCTTCTTACATTACAGGGATAGTCCTCGACTTACAATCATCTGTTTAGCAGCCATTCAAAGTTACAATGGCACTGTAAAAAGTGACTGATGACCGTTTTCCACACTTACAACAGTCGCAGCAGAGCTTGATTGTTGTCATAAGTTGAAGGTTACCTGCCCAATTGATAAACCTTTTGTCATTTGATTCACTCAACTACTGCTGAACAACCGTGGCAATAAAATCAAGCGTGACTGACTTAACAACTATCTTGCTTAGCAATGGAAATTCTGCTCCTGATTGCGGTCATAAGCCGAGGATTACCTCTCTGCGTAAGATGAAACAGGACCAGAGGTGGTATTCAGCCGGTTCAGACCAGTTCTGGAGAACGGGTGGCAGAAATTTTGAGTACTTCGGAGAACCAGCCAATCCCACCTCTGACTGGCCCTGCTCCCATCTCTTCTCCGCCTCCCATTGAGTCCCAGCGGATCGGCTGGGTCTCCTTTGGTTGCCTTGCACAGGAGAACGGAGCTGGAAAGTAGGTTAGTGGGGTGGGGAGGGAACGGGGATTTTGCAGCAACCTTTTCCTGCCACGCCCACCAAGCCACACCCACCAAGCCACACCATGCTCACCAAGCCACACCCACCAAACCACACCACGCCCACCAAGCCACGCCCACAGACCTGGTAGTAAAATTTTTGAATCCCACCACTGAACAGGACTCCCCCGTGCAACTGAGAAGGATCCCCCCCAGAGTGCTCTAGCCTTCTAAATATGGCTTGGTTACGTTTTTTTCAACAGCTCTCCTCAAAGGTGAGAATTTACAACTCTCCATAAACTGCTTCTCCAAAATCATTTGGGTTTCGACAATATTTGCATTCTTCACTTAATTATATTCTTTTCACCTCCCCAATATCATCTGTTCCATTTCGGCTTTCTCTTTGAACGTTTTTTTCCCTCCTATTTTTCCTTTGCCAAGTTGGCATGAAATCCAAACGTATCTGCGGACAAAGTTTTTCTCCCTTTCTTTCTTTCTTTCTTTCTTTCTTTCTTTCTTTCTTTCTTTCTTTCTTTCTTTCTCTCTCTCTCTCTTTCTCTTTCTTTCTTTCTTTCTTTCTTTCTTTCTTTCTTTCTTTCTTTCTTCTTTTTTTTTGCTACACAAGAACCTTCCTCTGTAAATTGGCATGCCATTCCCTCCAGTAATATAAATTCCTCACCGTAGAATTTCCAGAAAGGCTGCGAGAATCAAAGCCAGACGGCTTTCATCCCCGGATTCTGGACATGCAAATTCCATCCAGCGAAAGGGGGAATCAAAGGATCGTGAAGAGGGGGATAAAGAATGGCCCGTCTAAAATAAAACTGCAAGATGTACAAAACTTGAAAGTATGACGGGATGACAGAGCTGGAAGGGACCTTGGAGGTCATCTAGTCCAGCAGCCCGCTGCTCAAGCAGGAGATCCTATACCATTTCAGACAAGTGACTCTCCAGTCTCTTCTTAAAAACCTCCAGTGATGAAGCACCCACAACTTCTGGTGGCAAGCAGTTCCACTGATGAATTGTTCTCACTGTCAGAAAATTCCTCCTAGGTTGCTTCTCTCCTGGATTAGTTTCCATCCTTATTGCTTCTTGTCCTGCCTTCAGGGGCTTTGGAGGATAGATTGACCCCCTCTTCTTTGGGGCAGCCCCTCAAATATTGGAAGACTGCTATCAATCAATCTTTATTTATTGATTAGCCCTTGGGCCATATCGAAATGCAGAGTTCTAAAAACAAAACACCACTAAAATTTGACAGAAGCAACCCAAAATGGAATTGGATAATTACAATTCAGAATAACATTAGAATAAAATACAATCCAAAATGGAATCGGGATAGAATGCAATGATTTAAGATACAGGTTAAATATGATTCAAATTATATTACAATGCCAGCCCCGCACCTACCCCAAACAGTCTTCAAACTATTTTTAAAATTACATTTTTTTAAAATCAAGTGATCTTTCCTACAATCTGCCACACTCGCTGCACCAACTCTGTCCTTATTTCTATCAACTTTACGGCAAATTTGGCAATCCATTTCACCAGAGGCAAATTAGAACCTAGCAAACCACGTTGCAAGAAGCGCTCTTTAGACATACGAGTGTTGGTATAAAAGATCCTGTCCAGCTCATGTTCCCTCAAATCTGAGTACAGGGGGCAATCAAAAATTACATGGGACATTGTTTCGACTTCCCCCCCATCCCACGTAAACAAACTCTTTCACTGACAGGGATCCCCCTGTAGCTGCCCCAAAGCATGTTTGTTTGAAATTGGTCCAATCTCAGCTTGGTAAAAAAAAATCTCCTCCTGCTAACATGTCACCCTGATCCTTCTTTTCATGAGACTAGACATACCTAATTCCTGCAGCCGTTCTTCATATGTTTTAGCCTCCAGTCCCTTAATCATCTTTGTTGTTAGTCTTGGCACGCTTAATAGCAATAGCACCTCAACTTATATTCCACTCCATAGTGCTTCATCAGAATAACAAGAGTTGGAGGGGACCCTGGTGGTCTTCTAGTCCGACCCCCTGTTCAAGCATTCCATTCCAGACAAGTGGCTGTCCAATCTCTTCTTGAAAGCCTCCAGTGATGGAGCATCCATAACTTCATGAGGTCAGCTGTTCCACTGGTTAATTGTTCTCACTGTCAGGAAATTTCTCCTCAATTCCAGATGGCTTCTCTCCTTTGATTAGTGTCCAGCATTTGGGGATGCTGCGGTAGTCGTAAGCGCGAGGACCAGTCGTAAGTCCCTTTTCTTTCAGAGCTGTGCAGATGGTCACTAAACGAATGGTTGTAAATCGAGAACTACCTATAATGTAAAAGAAAGCTGGTTGCCATGTACGCCAGTGGTGGTATTCAGCAGGTTCTGGCCCGTTCTGGAGAACCGGTAGCAGAAATTTTGTGTAGTTCGGCGAACCGGTAGTGGAAATTTTGAGTAGTTTGGAATCCCACCTCTGACTGGGCCCGCCCTCATCTATTCTCCGCCTCCCAAGTCCCAGCTGATTGGCTAGGTCTTCTTTTGTTGCCCTACAAAGGAGAATGGAGCTGGAAAGCAGGTTAGTGGGGTGGGGAGGGAATGGAGATTTTATAGTATCTTTCCCCTGCCACGCCCACCAGGCCACACCCACCAAGCCACGCCACGCCCGCCAAGCCACGCCTACAGAACCGGTCGTAAAAGTTTTTGAATCCCACCACTGCACGTACCTATATGGCAATCACAAGCCCCCCATTTGAGTGCTGCACTGACGGCCGTAAGTACGAGGACCAGCCCTAAGTCCCCACCACCCCCTTTTTTAACACCGTCGTAACTTTATTTGAAAAAAAAAATATTTATTTATTTTTATGATACACCACTGCTTTGCAACGGTCAAGTCCTTTTTAAATAGACATCGTGGTTGTAGCCATTATTCTCACAGTCCTACAGAGTCCTAACTTTGCTCCGTCGCTAAACGAACGGTCGTAAATCGGGGGGGCCACCTGAAAAGCAAGCGGAGCGGGTGGATAGGGAGGAAAAATAAGTCGTCAGCGCCAGAGAACCAGCCTGTTTTCCGTTCCCTGTCATCTGGGCAGTTGGGGAAAGGAGAAGGACGGGAGAAAGAAAAAACGAACAACAACCCTTGCAATTATAATATAACTCTTGACTTCTGTTAATTAAAAGGCGCTTGTGTCTGTTTTTGAATGCGTGATGAGCTGTTTGATTAAAACCAGATCATTTATTCAGAATGAGCATTTTTTGTGGGGGGGGGGAGGGAAGAGGCAAGCGAGGGGCCATGGGGGAGGGTGGGGACAGAGGAGGAGAAGAGTGGTGGTGGTGGTGGGGGAGGTAAATTGCTTTTGTTTTTGTTTGCACCGATTAAAAAGCTGTCACTTCCCCTGTCATGTCATTGGGAGGGCGCTTTCGCGCATCCATGAGGCCATTGTGGCTTTTGAGGGGTAATTGCGAGTGGGGAAAGCGGGGGAGGGGGGGAGAGAGACCCTTCACAATGACTGACACCCTCTACACACACACACACACACACACGCATCCTTCCCCCCCCCACCTCCTGCCACCGTGGGCTGAGAGTGGAAAAGGGGCCACGCCTCATGACTCTCTTTGAGGGAAGGAAATGCAACCCCCACCCCCCCGCGTGTCCCGTTTGAGCAAAGGAGGGAAGTCTGGAGGGCTTCACTGAAGGGATGTGAGCTCCCCCAAGGAGCCCTGAGAGGACTTTCTTTGCCTCCTGAGTCCTGCTGACACAGGAGTGGGCCTGCTTGAATTGGGGTCCTTCCTTCCTTCCTTCCTTCCTTCCTTCCTTCCTTCCTTCCTTCCTTCCTTCCTTCCTTCCTTCCTTCCTCTCCCTCCTTTCTCCATTTTTCCTACCTCCCTTATTTCCCTCTATCTCCTTTATTTCCCTCTCCTTCCCTCCCTTTTCCCATTTTTCCTTCCTTTCCCCACCCTTCCTTCCTTCCTTCCTTCCTTCCTTCCTTCCTTCCTTCCCTCCTCCCTCCCTCCCTCCCTCCCTCCCTCCCTCCCTCCTGTGTCCTTGCCTGTGTCCTCAGGGTCACCTGAGTGGTGCAAATGGGTGTGGAGCCTTCTTGGAACGGCTGAAGGGACTGTGTTGCAGACTGGAGATAGAACGATGTCGTATCCCTCCTCCTTTCTTTGAGAGGACTCTTCAGTTTTGACAAAGATGGCCTCAACGACTCTCTAAAAAGGATGCAAACGACCAGCTGTGTCTGCAAGGAGTATAAATCCTTCCGTTCCACACCATCCAGTCAGAGTTGAAGAAGCCTCTTGGACGAGAAGAGAAACGTCTTCCCAGAAAAAAAAAACCCATAAAGTTCCAGATGACAGATAATCAGAGTTGGAAGGGACCTTGTAGGTCATCTAGTCCAACCCCCAAGTTCATTTGCCTCTTGAAAAAAAAAGCATCTTTGGGACCACCATGACCGGGATGGCTGAGAATCTCCATAGACTCTCTGAGCTGTCCTATTCTGGGCCCTAAACCTGCCTCTTGAGTTCCACCCTCTTTGCAAACCAACCCTGGATCCACCTCGGCCACTGAGGAAGACATCCCCTGAACCTCCTGCTGGAGCAGGGGGGTGGACTAGAAGACCTCCAAGGTCCCTTCCAGCTCTGTTCTGATGGATGGACGGATTGGAGCAATCTTTGCAATCCAGTGTGCAGCAGCAGCCCCCAAAAAAGCCAGTGCAATCCTAAGTTGTCCCCAAGGGTAGGGCCTTCTCGGTGGGGGCACCCACTTTATGGAACCAGCTGCTCCTGGAGCTACGATTGGCCCCTGACCTCCGCTCCTTCCACCGTGGCCTAAAGACATGGTTATCGAACAAGCCGGCCTGGACTGAGGGGCGGGGTCATAGCTTTTAAATGCTATGTCTTTGGGTTTTAGATGATTTGTTTGGTTGAATTGGGTTTAATAATTTTTTTTAATGATCTTAACTTTTGTATTGTGTGTTTTTATGATGTGAGCCGCCCTGAGTCCCTAGGGAGATAGGGCAGCATACAAGACCAAACAAACAAACAAACAAACAAACAAATAAATAAATAAATAACAGAGGGATTCAATCGGAGATCAAGGAAGGGAATAATACCACTCTGTAAAGCCTTAGTAAGGCCACACCTAGAGTACTGCATCCAGTTTTGGTCACCACACTATAAAAAAGATGTTGAGACTCTGGAAAAAGTGCAGAGAAAAACAACCAGGATGATGAGGGGACTGGAGGCTAAAACATATGAAGAACGATTGCAGGATCTGGGCCTGGCTAGTCTAGAGAAGAGAAGGACCAGGGGAGACAGGATAGCGGTCTTCCAATATTTGAGGGGCTGCCACAGAGAGGAAGGGGATCAAGCTATTTTCCAAAGCCAGACAAGGAATAATGGATGGAAACTGAACAAGGAGAGATTCAACCTGAAAATAAGGAGGAATTTTCTGACAGTGAAAACAATCAACCAATGGAACAGAAGTTGCCCTCGGAAGTTGTGGGAGCACCATCACTTGAGACCTTCAAGAAGAGACTGGACTGCCATTTGTCAGAAATGGTATAGGGTCTCCTGCTTGGGCGGGGGGTTGGACTGGATGACCTACAAGGTCCCTTCCAACTCTGATTATCCTTTATCTGTTATCCTGCCTGAAATTCATCTCAAGAACTCAACATTTTTTTGACCCAGAAACACAACAATCTCAAGGTGCTAAAGAGAAGAAATAGGAAGTTCTCCCCACAGGCAGCCGTGGGACTTTCTCCCACCCCCACTCAATAAAATAAAGGAGGAAATAAGCAACTAATGAAACTAATTGAAGCCAAGGGTTTAATTAACAGGTAGTTAGAGCAAGGAAAACGGGGCAGAAACGTTGCAGAGAAGCAGGCCAGCTCAAAAAACATTTTCAGGCCGGTTAAACAGCAATTGCTGGTTTATTCATTCCCCAGTTTAGAGGGTTGTAGAAGTTGGCAGCCTGCTTTTTGGGGGGTTGGGGTTAACTCACGCTGGGCTGGGATTCTCTGGCTAGGTGGATTTGAACCCGGGACCAGAGGTGGTATTCAACAGGTTCTATTACTATTATTATTGTTATTAAATTTTATTGAATAAAGTGTTAAAAAATTTGGGCATGGTGTGATCGTCCCGACATTCCGGTTTGTCATACATATTATAGCATAGAATACATATTTTATATATATTTATACATTACTTTATATTTCTAATTATCCGCTCAGCCAACCCTGCTTAGTTTTAATTTTGGATCCTTCCATTTTTTCCCCACCATTGATAAAATTTATCCCATACTTGATAATATTCTGTCTCGTCTTTATTTTTCATTTCCAAAGTTAATTTATCCATCTCAGCACATGTCCATATCTTTTTTTAATTACTTAGCTTTCATTGGGAATTTCTTTGTCTTTCCACTTTTGAGCAAAGGCCAACCTTGCTGCTGTGATCACATGTGTCATGTATTCGGCCGGTTTGGACCGATTCTGGAGAACCGGTAGCAGAAATTTTGAGCAGTTGAAAGAACTGGCAAATACCACCTCTGACTGGGCCCACCCACATCTATTCCCTGCTTCCCGAGTAAAGCACTGTGAAGTGGTATGTAAGTCTAAGTGCTATTGCTAGACCTTCCTTCCTTCCTTCCTTCCTTCCTTCCTTCCTTCCTTCCTTCCTTCCTTCCTTCCTTCCTTCCCAGTGGTCAGCATGCAGTATTGCAGGCTGACTCTGCCAACTGCCAGCAGTTCGATCCTGACCCATTCTAGGTTGACTCAGACTTCCGTCCTTCCGAGGGGGATAAAACGAGGACCCAGATTGTTGGGGGCAAGAGGCTGACTCTGTAAACTGCTTAGAGAGGACTGTAAAGCACTGTGAAGCGGTATATTAAGTCTTAAGTGCCCTTGCTATTAGTTACAAGTTCATAATATCAGGTCAGTTACATCATAACCAGCTGTATGACCGTCATCACTTATCCCTGTAATTGGCGGCCTCCATTACGGTCATAAGTTGAGGAGCACCTGCATGAAAGCTGCATGTTCACCACATTATAAAAAAGATGTTGAGACTCTAGAAAAAGTGCAGAGAAGAGCAACCAGGATGATGAGGGGACTGGAGGCTAAAACATACAATGAACGGTTGCAGGAACTGGGCCTGGCTAATCTAGGGAAGAGAAGGACCAGGGGAGACATGATAGCGGTCTTCCAATATTTGAGGGGCTGCCACAGAGGAGGAAGGGGTCAAGCTATTTTCCAAAGCACCCGAAGGCCAGACAAGGAATAATGGATGGAAATTGAACCAGGAGAGATTCAACCTGGAAATAAGGAGAAACTTTCTGACAGGGAGAACAATCAACCGATGGAACAGAAATTGCGCCCAGGAGTTGTGGGAGCTTCATCACTTGAGGCTTTCAAGAAGAGACTGGACTGCCATCTGTCAGAAACTGTGTAGGGTCTCCCGCTTGGGCGGGGGGTTGGACTAGATGACCTACAAGGTTCCTTCCAACTCTGATTATCTGTCATCTGTCATCTGTTATGCTCCTATTCCTGTTTTTGTCTCCCACATTTCTTTCCCTATTTTATCCATGGCATCTTCCCCATTTATCCAGCGTTTGGTGGTAGGGAGGCCAATGTCGCACCGTGAACACCGGAATAAATAACAACCTGTTAAACGGAATAATTTAGAAAGTTCCCTGTCTTATTAGTCCCCCGTCCCTCATAAAATAAAATAAAAGGCTCTGGAGAAGGAGGTTAAAAGATTTAGCAAACAGTTGCCGCTCCATTTCCTCGGTTTCAGCTCATTAAACGCCTCCCACCCAAATCCCAGTTTAGAAAGGCAGATGTAAAGAAGACAAATCAAAACACCAACAAAACCAAAAACGAATCCCCTCCGTTTCCCTGGAACGCAACCCGGCTTCTCACCACCACCCGCAAGTCACGGAAACCGTCTGCCACGTCGGTTCTTAAAAGCCTCGTTGTCAGATATGGCAGGACAAGGATGATTTATATGCTTTTGACACTCACTTGAGCGAGCTGGAAACAAATTTCATTTATTGCTTTGCGTGCGAGACCTAGTTTTGAAAACCTCTCTCTCTCTCTCTCTTTCCTTCTTTCCTTCATTCCTTCTTCACATGGACACATTGAATATCAGAGGTGGAAGG